>APFE031441669.1:0-19319 GCA_000404065.3 Pinus taeda
AATAATAAAATAATAATATTTTGAATTTTTTAATTCGACGGATGAGATTAAGAGATGTCTTGATCCTCATCGACGGTCAAGATCGTTTTGTCATGGATCACTCAAACTAGCCGTTGGGATTTTTTCCTTTAAATAGGGTGCTAGGGGTCATTTGAGATCATAAGATATTGGATCTGAGTTTTGTGCTGAAGAAGCTCGCTTGTAAATATTTTCTTGTGCTAATAAAGAAGACTTTGGGGTCAAAAGCTTGCTGGTGTTACTCTCTTAAAGTGTTGTGAGCAATTTCATTTTCTGCATATTTTATTTTCAGCCATTAATAACAGCTTAATGAAGAGTATTGTTGAGCACAGTTATCTTGTTCACATGCTAGGGTTTGAGTAGTATTAGGGTTTCTGATGTAATGGCAGGTATCTCCATTCTTGTTTGAGATCTAGTACTGCTTTTTCTCTCTTATTTGACGGTTGAAGTGAGCTGTGTAGGGAAAACTTGAGGATCAGTGGGCGTTAGGGGAAGTTCTCGGCTGAACCAGCCAACTCCCACAAGCATTTTTTGCAGGGCCTAGCTAGTTTTGACCCTGGGTTAATCATTTAATTTGTGTTATTTACCTGAGAGATTTCTGAAGCATTTTATTAGCAAATCTGAAGTTTCTGAAATATATTGGATGTCACTGACAAACCCGGCTGTTGCAGAGTCACAAAACTGTAAATAATTTTAACTTGTTTTTAGGGTTTTATTTATTTTTATTGTTCCCAGGTTTTGGTTGCCTGCTTCATTGTTTTCAGGTCACAGGTGCTGATGGTTGAGAAATTTTCAGGGTTCTATCAAGCAAATTTTGAACAGTGAATTTTAAATATTGATCTGGTGGAGGGCTTCAGTGGCTTTTCTGGGCATCCTGGGCAATCTGCTGCATTTTCACGCTACTCCTGTTTGCTCTGGCACCTGCGTATTCAATCCCCATCCGTTCCTCATTGCACCTGCATTTATACGCTCCACGTTCCAGTTCAAACATTGTTGTCCCTGCATTCTCCATCAATCTGACCTGCAAGCATAAAAATGAAAATACTGCCACCGTCCAACCTCTGCAGCCATCCATCTTCAGGGCCTCATACCTGCACGTGGAACCTGCAAACTGCAAAACAATTTCATTATTTGATTCAAATCGTGGAGTTTGGCAGAACGCAACCCAGGTCAAACAAACAAAATCAATTGAATTTTTTTTATACAAGCCGCGCAGGTGAAATTCCTCTGCCATGGGTTAAGTTTCTGTGCGAACCGCAGGTCTACGCTTCCACAAAGAGAAATTTCGCGTTTTCTTGCCCTTTGATTGCAGACGCGATGATTTCTGCCTTCGTTGCCATTCCCCAACCTCAGAACCCGCAGCCTTTCCGTCCACCTGTACGCAGACCTGCAAACACAAAGAGATTTCGAGTTATTTTTTAAAGCGTCGTGGGTATCAGGTGCGTAACCCTCTCCGCCTGCTATCATCGAGCTTCCATACCCGTCAGCACTGATCACCTGCAAAAACAAACAAAAACGTAAGTCAAAATTCATATACGCAGTAGAGTTGGGCGTAGGTAAATCGATTTGTTTTTTTTTTATACGTATATCGTGGAGTTTGGTTTGTATATATGTATGCGTAATTTTTTTTTTGATAGCGTAGGTTTTCATTTGTTTAGTTTAGTTGTATATACATGTGCTAGGTTTTAGTTTTAGTTTAATATGCATACGTTATTTTCTTTTTAAATTCATTTTAGTTTTATTTCAATAATGCGTAAAGGGTCTTTAGGGTTTTATTTAGGGTTTTAAGATTTTTTATTTAATTTATTTTTGGTTTTGATTTAAAATAGAATTTTTTATTTATTTTGTTTAGAAAAATAAAATATAAAAACTAAAATATAGAAAAATTAAAAATTAAAAAAATCATAAAATTTTCTTTTCATTTTAGCTTTAGATTTTTTTTTATCTAGTTTTAAAGATTTGGTTTTTTGTCTGAAAAGCCATAAAAAATTCATCGTGGAAATTTTTTGTCAGTTGAAGTCTTACCCCTGGAAATTTTATCGCATTCTATTTTTGCTGAGGCTGAAAATTTGGGATTAATGTTTATCTGGCATGCTTGAATATAATATCTGGTTAATGCGCAAGTTTTACATGGTTGTATCTTTCGAATTTTATTTCTCAAATTGCCAGATCATCGTGAGTTTACTGGATATCTTGCATTGTTATGATTACTTTGTGGGGTTTACATCTTTGCAGCATACAGTAAGCAATCATTTAAACGTCAAACCCATAAGGCACTGGTCCGTTAAATTAAACAAATCTATTAAGTGCTTTCGTCCTTTCGTGTCTCCCAAACCAACTGATTCACAGTTGGTTTTCCACTTTCCTACAGGGTCTACCCCCCTTAGCCGAGGGAGACAGGCTTAAACGGAGGGATCGAGGATCAGAGTGACAGCCCCCGGTCTGAGCGTTGTCGTGACAATCTGTGCAACAACAGAGGTTATAGCATACATATCCGATTTGTCATATTTGAATTTGTTGTCCAATACTCTCCAACCCTGAATCAGCTTGAAGGGGTCCGGGTTCTTCTTTGCGAAGTTGGCCACAAATGTGTTGTCGTAGATATTCTGAGGGTCAGGTATGTGGTACATTTTCTTCAAGTCCTCTACTCTAAACGACCCTATGAGCTCCATTCTTGAATTCTTGAATCGTCTATCTTCAATGATGAGGTTTTCGATCACCCACCTGATCATATCCGTGTATGGAAGGATTTTAGCTCTTGCTCCTATCCTATGAAGGAAAGAACATGAAGCATCCCTGAATTGAAGTCCCAAAGGCCTTGTTGAATCAACTGTTGCTCTCGTGACAGTGATTTTAGGACGTTCGTCCTCAAACCTATTGTATATAACCTCCCAAGCTGTTGTGCCTCCAGCAGCATCGCAAACTGTATTAGAGAAAATAGGAGCCATCCCTGTAGACTCGAATCAACAATGGTCTGCTTGCTCTGTTTCTGCCTCACCTTCCTTAGTGACATGTCTTTTGTAGTTTGCATGAAATAGACAAGATATATCAGCACAGACGGTATCAGGTAATTAAGACTAAAAGCTTCTTTGAAATGACTTTGGATCGTGAGAAAGGTTTAATGAGATACTTGATGTTAACTACCCACAACTTGGAAAATGGTTATCCTTCCTCGGGCCACTAAATATTTATTAACCTATCAATTCGTTTGTTTTGATATTTAAAACGTAATTATTTCACACGTTTTACCACTCTTAATTGCACATCGCAATCTTTAAATGGATATAGTATAGCGCTACCAGATGCATAAAGCGAAATGCGATTGCGAATATCGCATCTCGCAAATCGCTAAAGTACATTCTAATGGCATAGCTAAGTTTCTTGTGAAGTTTGTGAAGTGCGAAATGCGATTGCGAAATGACAAGGTGCTATTTATCGGGTTATCGCAGCAGGAGATTTAATCGCATATCGCAATTTTTTGAAGATGTTTTAAGATAGTCACGCGGAAAAGTGCAATTTGCGATTTGTGATGCGGATTTCATCCTTAGTTCATTTTGCAAGGTTTTGCTAGGTATTTTCTTAGAGTTAGGTATTATTATCCAAAGCCTAAAAATTTAAAAGGATCCCCATTTATAACTCTAACCTTAGCTATTGTTCTTTATAAATGGGGGGGTTGTTTCATAGTACAACACAAACACAACCAAGCAAATATATATGAAAGCATGATGTCCATTAGTCATTCCAAGGTTTCCATGGAATCTAAGAGGATGGACTCCTAGAATTTTCAAGTACAAATCCTAGATCATGAGACGAGATGTCATATTCAACTAACAATCCTCATCAATTATTACTAGGGATTATGATAGATGCCCTAGAAATCTAGATATAGGGTTTCTATGAGGGAACAAGCAACTTAGGATTAGGGTTTTCTCATGAACCATCTAGGGATTACAATCAACTTTCAATAATGAAAACAGTATACCCTAGAACCACATAAGCAATTAACCCTAAACCATATTTTGATAGACCTTTAACAAATAAATATGCTATACATACCTCATGATTGCTTTCCTATGATTATAGAGGCTGCCTTAATGCCTGCTGCTAGATGCCGTGCTCTCTTAACTGACCTTCAAGAGTGAAGACTTCAAAGGGTACAACAACCTTTGTCCATGATGCCGAAGTCAAAGATGCTGCAATTTTTTTACTGTAGGTACTACTGCTATTCTAATCAATTTCAAGAGTGAGAACTTTTCCTACTGTTCTTCAAGATAGCTGCTACAAGCCATTTGAAAGACTTTTTCTTTCAAACTCATTCCTAGCCCAAGAGACCAGATACAACAAGCCTTCAATGAGTCAAACAGATTTTCCTCTTCAATACTATTACTGTTGAGGACCTCTGAGAGATGATGTCATTGCTCTAACATATGTCTTAGGTAGAAGACTTCCTTTAAAGTAAATGCCTTTTTAATGTGACAGGATCTTCTTCTACACATATGTAGCTTTCCTAGACTCTATGTCTAGATCAATTGACTTCAAAACATGTCAAGAAATATTTGAATGTTGCTATGATGCTGCTTTAGGATATGCTATGGGCCTTCATAATAGATCTTGAAGCTTCTTCCCACTTGTTTTTGAGATCTAGTCCCTCTGGTTTGACTGCTCAGATTTCAAATGTATACCCTTGTTTCCAAATAATGAATTTTGAAATAGAAGAGACTCCAACTGTCATATGTTCCTTGTCATACTACCCAGACTCCGAGTACTATAATTATATGCTTAGAAAGAAGTAAGATACTTGATCTATATTCCTGTAGACAATCTTCAAAAATTTGATTTCTCTTGTGTGATATAAAATATTCCACATGTCTGTGATTTTTTCTTTATGAAAGGTGACTATTGCTATGAGAATAGGTCGGCTCCTTGACTTATTGCTCAAACTCACATAGTATATAATATATATATATATATATATATATATATATAGCTCTCAGAATTGTGCTTCTTAGCCACGAATTTCTATAAAGCATTGTATAGTACTTTTATCACAAGTCTTTGTTCTCTGTATTATTGTAGATAAGCATGTACCAGACTACCACAAACTAGTGGTTCCTATACTACTGAATAGGTATGTGATTATTCTCAACGAATGGTGACAACTCTTCCAAGATAGGCCTAATGTGCTTCCAATCAGCTTGCTCTCGAATTCTTACATGTCTGAAGCAGGATTCTCAGATCAGGCCTCAAATCACGTCCTCTGAAACATACTTATGCTCAGATCAAGAGTTGGTCTCGACTTCTCTTCAAAGTGACTGCAGCTTTATGATGTGTTAATCAACTAGGCTTATAAGGCCTCTAACTAACTCGGGTACGCTTGCTTATTTTGTTTGCTAAGAGAGCTGACTTATACCCACCAAGAGATTCTTCAAACAAAGATTTGGTCACCCATAAGTTTTGCTCAGAACTCTGAGATTCTGTATGTCTGAGGTAGACATTGAATTTCGGACATCTTTAACTGAGATTTAAGATCATACGAATTGTGACCAGAATTTCGATCCTTGTCTTAATGAATGCTACCTTGAGAGGGGTATCTCCTTAGCCTCTTGGTCCTCTAAAATGGTGCTTTTTGCTTTTCTCAAAACTTCGTTCAGGAGTAGGCTTGTGGTCTAGTTACTGAGCATAGGGCTAACTGAAGTGCCCAGAATTTTATTTACCTTCTTCTAGGAGCTCAGTCCTAGGAGATCTATCCTTTCTTCTTGACTTAAAGCTTGCGAGATCTTCTTTCCTGCCCTTACTCAAGCGAACCAAGCTTTGATCCCATGTTGAGAAATTTAGGGCAGACTGTATAGGGTATTTTCACAATAGATTTTTCTTTAACTTGACATTTACTTGTGATATATTAGTTCTTTTATCATTATCATTATTATGTTCTTTAACATCATCAAGATAAATGCCAAAAGAAGATCACAAACATAGAGAACACCAGAGATAAGCTCCGAGCCATGGCAAAACCCCACATGGGGAAAACCCAAAAACTCTTCCTTATAGAATCAAATAAATGAAGACTTCCAAGCCCAAGACACTAGACCCTCCACCAATAAACCAGGCTAGCCACCCAAACAGAGAAACAAACTTGCTCCTTCTTGCACAATTTCGGACTTGTGTAACTTCTATTCTTCCACAGAAAGTTAGCTGCCAAAGAGAGTAGATTTTCCAAGATCCAAGATCAAATGACGTCTTCCTACTTCGTTGTTCTTCTGCTTCTTCTTCTCACTCCTTTTATGCCTCAGACTTGCTCAAGAAAAAACGAACTTATTGTCTCCACAATGGAGGACGAATTCTCCTCAATATATATCTTTTAGGGTGGGTCCTCAAACCTCTTCTAGGCAGACCTTTAGGGCTAGCCGACCTGATTTCCTTGCTGTTTGCTAGACCTCTTTATGACATAAAAAAATTTCCTTTACATTGATAGAAAAGCCCTCCAAAGGACTTTACATCATTACTTTGACTTGAGTCATTGTACAAACCCTAGAGCACACAATGGGTGCTTAACCTAGAACCAAAAACATGGGCAAGAAACCCATTTACAATAAATAATTTTCTTTTACAAAAATAAATATTTTTCTTTTCTTTTTCTTTTGACAAGTACAAAATACAATTGTGAAGCCCAACACTAGTTACATTTTTCAACACCTATGTCTCTACCAAGAAAGCGAATTGCCTCTTATTGAGGCCTTAAGCCTATATTGTGCCTTCCTTGTAGAGAACCTATTTAAGTCACCTTGTAACTTGAAAATCAGAATACCTATCTTAGGTGACCTTCTCACATATAGGGACTCCTCCCATCGATGAAAATTCATAAAGAGTAGGGGGTTTTGGCTGTGGTGACAGTGGGCCACTACCCCATTGTTGTCACTTGGTCTAGTTTTAGCCTTGTAGGGTACCCATCTCCAAAGGCATGCTAGATTTTATGGCAACATGCCCAAAATTGAATTCCAATCAATCAATGTTAGGAACCTGCAAAAACAACCCATTCTTTAGGACCATAGAACTTGTCTACTCTAACTTGGATGCATACCTACCTTGGAAGTTGGCACATATTTCACCAAGTGAACCAACCCCCTAGGTCAAGTTGTTTCTTTTTCCAATTTGTATTGAACACCTAAAAACAGGATTTACACCTACTCCATGCTTTCCTACCAAACCTAGAAAGAACCTAGGATTTTCTTCATTCCCATCCAACCATATAAAAATCAACCCCTAAGATCCACTCAAATTTGGAAATGAAAGGACCAACCATCCCATAAAAGGACTATATCCTGAGTGAAATGAGGGGAACAGATAGACAAATATCTGAACACCCTACCCATAAGAAGAAAAGTTGTATGTATCCTTGCCATGATCAAAAGTAATATTGTAACCAAGGAGCCATAACAAAACTGACCCTGTTTCTTCCCGACACATTATATGTCCAAGAAAACAAACCATTCCAAAAACAATCCATTCTATATCTAAGCACAAAACTAGAAGATTTAAACTCTTGAAGAAAGAATACATCCAACTTTGTTTTGCTTGGGACATCATTCACAAGCACTTCTTCTACTTAGAAAAAGTCATCACTCTCACATTCCATGAAAACAAGGAAGGAGAGTATTAAGGTTGAGATGGATCTATGCTAGTTTAATAGTTTGGAAAGAAAGGTAGTATTAATATGGAATGAAACCTAGAATTAAATTTTTTCTACACTAGTACATAGATCTTTGAACAATACCCCACAAAGCCATAGTTCATATTATGTACTTCTAACATCATATGCAAACATAGATCTTTCAACAATGCCCCACAAAACCATAGTTCATATTATGTACTTCTAAATCATATGGGAACGTTATGGTCTTTCAAATTTAATCATGATTTTTTGTACCTCTCTGAAAAATGTAGTGGTAGAAGTGTGCAGTTATTCAAAGAGAGAATGTATGAATTTATGGAACTAGGCAGTGGTTACCTAGTGTATAGATAATAGTCCTTAATCATTCTAGGAAAGATTGATGCAATACTGTATAGGGGTGACCTGCTATAATTGTATGCAGGTCAAAGTTATATGGTGTGGTGGCAGCCTACTTGGGATAGGTCAGCCCTCGTAAATACATATATATCCCGATTAATGTTTTATTATTTATTTATGTGTCTTGCTTATGTCAAAACTACAACAAATCTCCCACCTTCTAGAGACTTATTCACCCAAGTGAGTCAAATTTCTCTTTTGGAGGAGGATGATTTAAAGTAACTTGTTTTATCCTTTACAAAGGGTTCTACAATATCATGGGAATGCTTTGTACAACTATGCTTGTAGGTAGATAATTGTTTTATTTGGGTATATACTTTGTCTTTTAAGTTGGAAAGAGTTTTTTTTGTGTAATTTGGCCCTATATTTATGTTGCCTAATTTGATTTTCAACTGAACTCTTAAAGAGACCTTTCTTCAATTTGTAAGTCAATTTGTGGATTTTGTTGTTTATAATGTCCCATGGTGGGCTTTATTTTTGAGAAAATGTCAAGTATAGTCATTTGGCCAAGCTACTTGATGATTCACTCTACCTGCCATCATCGTGATTCTCGAAGGAATGAGTCTTGCCATTTTTGTGATACTAGCAAAATTTGTCATTCTGCTGCTTTGAATACTTGTAGAGATTCGTAACAAAGACCACTAATGTGCTTCCACATTTTGTTCTCAGGAATGCATAATGGTTTTAAGCTTTCAGTGGCAATTTTTACGCAAGGGCTAGTGGAAGGCCCTTGATATGAAAGATCCTGCACCAATTCATAGTCAACAGGTTTGCCAATTTATTGAAAACGTTCATATTTTGGCAAAATTTAACGACCTGCCATATCAGGGCTGGACCTAATTTTATCATGACTGGAGCTCGGGAATTTGATCTGGGCATTATTATATGACAAATATGGCCACAATATGTCAGATGCCAAGGTACAAATTACGCTAGTTTCTCATAAAATTCACAAAACCTCCTGCATATAGGTGAGAGGTGAGAGGCGGAGATATTGCAAGATTCAAGCAGGGAAAACTTAATAAAGAATTTTATCAGTTTTTGCACTGGCAATTTGTTTCCTGAATTTAATTGTTGCCTTGCGAATGGGATAAGAATGAGTGCAACAATAATCTCCTTGCTCATACGGTTGCTCTAGCAAGATATATTGTTTTTATATTTTTAAAATTGCCAATCGGGACTAATATTTTCTTATTATTTTGATTTTGAGTTGTCAAAGATCACGGCTCGATCAAATGCAACTCCCTGTATAGTATGCATTAACTTTCTCACCATGGTCTAGGAAGTCTGCACCAACTTCAACCTTGCCTCTGGTGCTGGGGTTGTCCCAACCCACAATCACAACATTCTGACTTCATCATTTATAAAATATTTTTCCTAGAGAGGACATAATTGACAATGAATACCCCTACTAACTATGAGGCCACAAATCGTATAACTTTCACTCTCCAACTCAACAATCTTTCACAATTTTCGGAAGCCTTTGAAAATCATCGCATTCAAAACAACAAATTCAACCCACACGAAACCCCATTCAAATTGAATTTTACCAAATGTCAACTGAACTTAATGAACTGCTCTGTACGCCCAAAATTGGAATCGGGCATTGGCTCTACACTACAATTTGGCAATCTAACATCAAACAAACAAGAACCATGGACAGATACCTCACCGTGGGATTTGCATCGACTCTGAATACAGTACAGCATTAAGCTATTAAGAATGCTTATTGATTTGCATGTCTGTGTGATACTCACCACTTCAAACGGTGCAAATGATGAGCTGAATTAGAAAGTAGAAAACCAACTCTTCTGGGCAAACTCTTTTGTCTTCTTCCTCAAGCCCACGAGAATCAGAAGATGATTTAGATATAAGTCACATAATTGAAAATATAGGTAAAAATTACTCAGGGAAATTACAATCCATCTTTACTAATTTAAAATTATATATGTAAATTAAATTGACAAATTAAATATGAAAGTTTACATATTATTGAATATAAGAAGATTTAAAATTTCTATATACATGCTCTAAAGTCCAGAATGAAATTTTCCTTAAGCGAATATTCTAATCTCGGACCCAATTCAATGACAACCTTCATGACTATGTCCATCTATACATAGATTACTTAAGATACAAGAAAGCATAATTAATGCGTAAGTTTTGTAACACATGAAAGGATAAATATTGTATATTTTTTTATTTTTACGCCGTAAGGCGTTTCCCTCTGAAATCAACTCCCCTCTCTGAAATCAACTCCCCTCTCTGCCTACCTGTCATCTTGTAAACCACACGATTTTATGTTAGACAATTGCAACAATTTCAGCCGTTGATTCAAAAAGGGTACCCAAAAGGTTTGGGTATCATTTCGTTTCTGGAAGGGTTATCAGTATATCGGAACAATCTTACGGAAAAGCGTTTCATTTCGTTTCGCGGATTTGCCGCTTCTGGAAGGGTTATCAGTATATCGGAACAATCTTACAGGACAATTACCGCAGAAGCTCGGCAGTCCTTCTAAATTCAACATGCAACAGAGGAGGGGATTCAACCACCGTTTTTGCAGGCACTCACGGTTACATCGCTCCTGGTAAGTTTCTTTACTATTTTTTCTGCCACATGTATTCCATTTTCTCTCCGATGTTTACACACACAGCTTTTTGCCCTCCACTGGTGTGTTTTTAGGTTTTGCAGTCCTTGATCTCTAAATTCATTAGCATGCATTGCGTTGACATCTTCTGCAAACGTATGAAACCTGAATGGTGCAATGTTTATATACTTTTCAGAATATGCATACTCCTTGAAGGTTACCGAAAAGAGCGATGTTTACAGTTTTGGTGTGGTTCTGCTGGAGCTCATAACTGGCAGGGGGCACATTGAAACAGAATTTGGGGAGAACAAGAATATTGTTTCTTGGACTTCAGGCAAAATCCTTAAGAGCGAAGATTTAATTGCTGTTCTCGACTCAAAAATTTCCAAGTAATTTAAGGATCAAATGATCCAGGTCTTGAAAATTGCAGTGTCTTGCACACATAAACTGCCAGCTTTGCGGCCTTCCATGAGAGAAGTTGTGCAAATGTTGCTGGATGCAGATCCTTGTAAGTTGCAAGTGAAATTCAACTCCTAAAGTGGTTATTGATAGACCTGTTCAGTTGTAAGGCCAATATCAAGTAACAAGAGCAGATTGTTGCTGATCAGAAGTGCATTTCATACATTAACTACTATCAGTCTACTCTGTGAAATTTAACTATTTTTGCTTAGCATTTGACATTTAACTGTCAAAAATCTCTCTGTACATATAAACTGCTTCTAAAGTTAGGTGTTTTTTAATTTTTCATCTCTTTGGAAATTAACGTGGCAGGCATGACCCGTCAAATTTGTGATCTTTTGCTTCAAAATAAGGTTATTTTGAATTTTACAGATTAAATTTCGGTTTTTTTTGGAGTATTGTGTTGAATTAAAGGTTTTTGCCCTGAGCTACCCTGCTTTTGGTGTTTGAACATTCCTAGTTTTCCTTGAATTTATAGGCATGCCGCCCTAAGTAATCTTAACTCATTACTACTTTTTGGAGTTCAAGGCATGCGTCAGTCATTTTCAGAACAGAATACTTTGTTGAAGGATTTGGCCTTTCAAGCGTAGGATACATGTTTCTATTTTAAATTTTTATGAAATGTGATTTTTTGAGCTTCGGAGACGGGTTTAAAACATCTATGTAAGCGCAGGTGTCCATTCTGTTATAATTTTTTTATTTAGTAATTTGTGGACTGTGCACGCACTGATCAAGGGTTGTGCGGTGGACCTCATATGGACAAGTGCAGAATTAATTTTAAGATTTTTCTGTGTATGTATAATTTTTTCCGATGAATATTTAAAGTTTTCTGTTGTAAGCCTCTTTTATTGATGTATAGATTTTCCAGCCGTAAGATATCAATTGATGATCAGTGGATATAAACATATAAAACGCAATTCTTCTAATGAAAATTCAACTTTTTTTTGGCTGTTTTCGACCCAATAAGTATGCAGATCAGTGAATCATGGAATGAGACGTTAATACCCTGTAAGCTGCTTTCGAGCAGATAAGTATGCAGATCAGTAAATCATGGAATGAGACGTTAATACCCTGTAAACCAATTGATGTATCAGACAATCTCTCTACAGTTATTAGGTGAATCCTCTGTGATAGGGTTTTTTAAATGATAATGTCCCCTAGTAAGTAAAAGTATACCGAATGAATTAATATTTTGGATATTACGATTCTGGACACTCCGGAGTATCTGTCAGGGTTTTAAGCATTTTATTATTTAACCTTCCGAAGCTTTTGTACTTTAACACCGTTGAGGGTTTTATCTTGTTAATCGATGCAGGGTGATGCTAGAATTTTTATAAAGAAGAGTTAGTTTACATATTTCCTGTTGGTCTTAAAGGTTTTGAGGTTCAGTACATGCAGCTTGACTTGTCACCATCAAATATTTTGCTGGTAAGAAATTTGTCTTGTATTGGTGAAATTGCAGGGCTTTGTTTGCCAATGGAAAAGCTTGACTTCGGATTAACCATGAATAATAGGTGTTCTAGAAGCATAAGCTGCATTACGTTCCTATCTGTGTCATGAAATCTAAGGGCTCGATTTGTCAGTACAAGTACACAAAAAGCTTGGAGATGTCTGAATTTCAATGCATGGGTATAGTTGGATTTGGCAATTATGGGCAATTTCTTGCAAAAACTATGGTTAAGCAAGGTCATATAGTATTGGCTCATTCTATAACGGATCATGGGGAGGTTGCTCAGAAGATGGGAGTTTCTTTTTTCCAGGAAGCAGGTGATTTTTGTAAACAACATCCCGATGTTATATTGCTATGTTCATCTATTATATCAACAGAGTCTGTATTGAGGTCCTTTCCAACTCACAACCTAAGGAGAAACACATTATTTGCAGATGTCCTTTCTGTCAAAGAGTTTCCACGCAATCTATTTTTACAAGCATTGCCTCCAGAATTTGACATATTGTGCACACATCCTATGTTTGGGCCTGAAAGTGGGAAAGCTGGGTGGAGTGGTCTTCCGTTTGTTTATGAGAAGGTTCGAATTGGGAAAGGAGCCAGAGCAGAACGTTGCTACAAGTTTTTGGGTATTTTTGCAAAAGAAGGTTGCAGGATGGTTGAGATGTCATGTGCTGAACATGATCGCTATGCTGCTGAAGGTCAATTTATTACCCACACTGTGGGGAGGATGTTAGGAAAGTTGAACTTGGAATCTACTCCAATTAATGCTAAAGGTTATGAAACATTGCTCCAGATTGTTGAGAACACCCGTGGAGACAGTTTTGATCTTTATTATAGTTTGTTTATGTACAACTCCAATGCAACAGAGCAGTTGGAGAGATTGGAGATGGCTTTTGATGCTTTAAAGAAGCAGCTTGCAGGGCGGTTGCACCAGATAGCTAGGAAACAATTATATGAAGGAATTCGTCATGGGGAAGCTTCTCAGCAAATTTCAGCATTTGCTAACATGCAAAATTCTCACCCTTCACGCAACAACTCCCTTACGATTCCACCTGATAATCAAAAGTTTAAGATATGATAGCCCAATATCTGATAGTTTGATTTCCTGATCTCTCGATAGCATGAAGTCTCGATAGTTGATAGTCCGATATTTCATAGATCAATATCCTAATATCCCAATAACATGAAGTCACGATAGATGAAATCATGACATTAGATACTTTGATCACCCGATAATAGTCAACCATATTTATTTGTTGAAAATTTCTCCATTATTCAACAAATGTTATTAACATCTATTAATATCAGGAGTTTGCATTGGTGGTTGTTACGCCGTAAGGCGTTTTCATTTATTGTATGACAGCCATTCAGTTATCCTAAAAAAATTATCTCTTGTTGTTTTTGCTACTGGATTTCATTGGTTTCTTTGAAACATATCATATCTGCAATCAGGTCGGTATTTCGCCTGAACATCATGCTCTGTTTTAGTGATGGCGGAGCATGTTTTATTTGGTCTTATTTTATTTTTTCTTGAAAAGGATGCTTGTCTTATTTTATTTTCTCTGCTGTTTTAATTTCCAGTTGCATCTCTGCTGTTTTAATTTTCAGTTGCAGATATGCCATCTCTTCATGGATTTTGTGATTGATGGTATCAGGTTATAGATAGTTTGTGTGCTATGGTGGGTATATGTGCTATGCTGTGACAATACCTAATGAGTACCGCTCTTAATGGCTCGCCTTCAAGGTAAGGGAAAATGCAGCATGCAGGTGTGCACACACCACAATACCTCTAATTTGAAACCTTTACTAAATAATTTTTCACAAACAGGAACACCTATCCTGTTTTATTATTTTTAAATCAAAATTGCAGAGATCAACACAAATTTGTATCTTAGCAGCATCTCTATTTTACTATTACTCCTCTTTGCCCACCACCAATGCAATCTCTTGAGGACGTAGCCAAAAATATACATTTAATGTATACTAATATTTACACCAACTTAATATTGCAAGAATCTGCCTCTTTTACAATCTTTAAGCAAACTTGGTTTCAAGCCAACGAATTTATAATCATCCATATCACCAATAGAGCATTAATTGGACATAATGTTTTTCCTTTCTGCCATATCTGTATTGGAAGGGCAAGATAATTTACTATTCTCAGCCAGATACATAAGACCTTGGTCATTGATTTTATCCGTACCAGTTATATTATTAGTACCATAGGGGTATTTCGTAGATGAAGAAGCTTGTGCAAGTTAACTAATGATTTGATGTGGGGGATTCTTGTCTTCATTCCTTGTATTATCACTACAGTCAGTACAAGGGCTAAAAGATCCATCTTTCTCATTCAATAACATTAACCTGAACGACTTAATGTCCATCTTTTCCAAACCCATATCTTCTCCTTGAAGAGACGTATAATATCATTGAAAGGCTTAATGCCAATATCATCTTCCTCGCCTGCAACTTCAGTTGCAAGTTTCTTGCTATTTTTAATGGTGTTTGTTACCTTCATTATTGTATCCATGTCACTATTGTTGTCCTTTTCACAACAATCAAATTCTTCCAACTTCTCTTTCAAACTCTCTAGTTGCAACACGACAACATCAGAAACTGCAAAAGAAATAATATATTTTCCTTCCAATTTAGTTTTTTCTTGCAAATTTGAAATGGAAAAGGAAAATTCTCATTTCTGCAACTTTGCTATAATTGAAACTATAATTTTCTTTCCTTTCTTCTCACCCTCCAATTAAAATTCCAAAACTTATCTTCAAAACACAGAGAAAAAAGAAAAATATTCAGCACAGGGGATTCTAACAATGACCTTTAGATAAATGTACCTGCCATGTTTCTTTCTTATATAAGTGTCCCATAGTGTTATTTACACTATCAAAATGTTTAAAATGGCCTGGGTCATATTAATTACTTCTAGACCAATTATGTTTGGTATCTTCCTCCTCTGCTAGCTTCACATCTAATTTCTTGGATATGTAATTAACTTAAGCAAGATCAATAATTTTCAAGTTTGCAAGGCCATATTTATCATCTTATTTAGCATCACGTTCATCTCTACGAATTAGGAATATATGTTGAGGCCCAACCTACATAACAAACAAAAATATGAAACGTTGTCCTGTAGATAGTCACAATCTGTTACATGCCAATTGTTGCGGCCTTCAAGCCAAAATTAGTGATCACTATATAAGTGAACGGTATCTTTGGTATGAAGTTAGCAAACATGAGTAATGCATGTCATTTGATATTATTACATTTGGGGGCTTTTGGGAGGAATTGTTGTGTAATTCGTGAGAACTGTTGACATGGTTTCTCCTTTTAATAACTCTGGATTGCAATAACTTATTGTCTTCTTATTACTGAATTTCTTCTTCTATTCCCTGTGACTCTAACAGACTTGTGACTATACTTGGGAATCTCACCATTCTCAGTACATGCTCATTAAGAAACTAGCACATAAAGCAAGTGATCACAATATTGTGGTAATTCTCAGAAGTCTGAGCATCTAAATATATTCATATCACTCTAATTCAGGGCATTTTGTAGGTACAGGAACCTCCCAAGTAACATAGACCATAGTATATTCTACCAATTACATCAAGTCCTTTTACCTTCCAGATTCCATCCATGCAACCATTCTATACCCTAAAAAGTGCCAAGCTCTATAAAGATACAAAAGGGATTTGACTACTTCTTTATCCCTAATTATTCATACAAAGCAAACCCCTACACAGAAAAATCACCATTTCCAACATAAAAGCAGCAGAGCATGTCCTCTTAACCACATTAGGCTTCGAAATATCAACCCACAATCCAAAATAGGCGTCATCATAGACACGAATTGTATAAGAAGAACATGCCTACAACTGCAAACATTTTGTGTTCTCCATGTTAGCCCAATATAACGAAAGACTTCATATAAATAAATAAAAAAACACTACTATGAAATTGAAAATTTGGATTTAAATGCTATTAGAGTTGAAAGTCTTGTAATTTGTATTATGTAAAAGCACAGAGATATAACCATCCATAGTACATAAGAGAAGGTATTATAAGCTCTGATTCCAGGATTCAAAGACCAATCAACAGAATGACAAGCATTGACCGAGCATTAACCAGAAAGACGTAACAAAAAAGGGACTACTGATCAATTCAAATCCATGCTTATGTAGTGCCAACACAACAAGTATTGTGGAGGCCAGAAATCTAAAAGTACTAGTTGAGCTAACTTGAAAACTTTGTTTAAGGGTAATCTTCTAGATATATGTGAATAAGTAACTTCAAAGTGGAGTAAATGTATATGAAATGTTAGGTTGCTTTTCCATGGATCAAATGTTAAAGTAAGTCTTATCTCGATATAACTTGAGCATACCCAACCTTGCCTTACCCACTTTTATCCAATTGTTTCATTTTAGCAGTCAAGCTTAATGCTACTTGTCCTAAATTTAGTCATCTTGACATAATGAAGCTCTGAGCATTAGGAATGTATACAGCTATGCAAAAATAATAAACAAAATTAAGCCACTTTCAAAGGCAAAGAAACTTTAAAAGAGTACATGTGCTTGCATGAGAAGTCGAATCACTCATTCACGTGAGTCCTCCATTTGGAATTTAGAAAAACATGCAAGAGGGAGAAATGTTAAAGCAATTTTACCTGATTTTAGTTTGGCAATTGGAGCATCTTTGATAGTATGAAAAAACTATGACACACTTTGTTCATATGCATACAACATGAGAAGATATGATGAAGCTAAGTCATTGAGGTCATTTTCCTTTTTGGTATATTAGATGAAGGGATGCACATTTCACATTGTATCCAACTACAACATGTGCATCCTTTTATAAAATGTACAAATAGATAAAGATAAAACAACCTCAAAAAAGTATGTTGCACCATATCTTCATGTGTTGAATTCATCTAAACAAAGTGAGTCTGTTGCAACCCTTATTGGATTGGAGTGATATAGATTAGTCCATGGAGTTGTGGTTGGGATATATAGGGCAATGTGAAAGATGTAAGAATGGATACTATGAAAAAATTATAAATGTAACAAGATTCTTGGAGTTTGATAGTATAAACAAAATATAACACTAAATTTGCTTGGATGCATGCAGCATGAGAAGATATGGTACAACAGACTCATGGAGGTTGGTTTTTCTATTTGTACATTGTACAAAAGGGTGCACATTTCTCTCTATATACAACTACTTCATGGACTAATCTAATAGAGTATTTCTCTAAGATGTAACAACCCCCTCCCATCAAGGTGGCATCTCTAGCATTATTTTTCCCTTTTTTTTTAAATCAAGAACATGAATCAATGACTTCCACAATAGATGGGAATGTTCTGACTACAAACAACATGTGGAGTACAATCTTTGAAGCTCATATGACAAGATGTCTCTTGTTTTCTTTCTTCACCTTCTTGTTTACTCATTTGGTTTTACATTGTTATTGTAATGGCATTGTATGGTAGTGCAATTAGGAGTACTAATTGGCAATTTTTCTCTATGGTGCAGTTAAGAGTGGTGATTTTGTAACTTCTTTAACAATTAGTAAATTGTAATTGGAAAAAGAAATAGTATTTGTGAGGTGCATTAAGAGTTAGCCATATTACGGGGAAGGACCAGTAGTTGTGCACCCATTTATTTGTGTAAAAAACCACATAACACGCAATATTAGACTTGTTCTAAACATCAAGGAATAGCCACAGTAGTATGTTGATGTGGTGTATTTTTCACAGATGAAGCAAAGAGACGAGATAAAAGTCCATAATGTCATTACAAATCAAACTTGAATGTTCTGTTTGGACATTATGAAACCACAGACACTCATCATCCTACGCTAAATGAGAACTCGTATCATTTTATCAAGGCAAATGACAAAAGACTCATAATCAATGAGAACCCTAACAAACAAAGAGCATCAATCCTTTTGAGTTTATTACCAGAAGAGAAAGAATACCAGAATGCAACGGAGAGATGTACAACTACAGGCCTAAGCTTTCAACGCCACCTACTTATACTGCCCAAACAGCATATCCATGACTCCCCTGTTGAACCGACCCATGCTCTTCATGTGCTGCCGAGCTGCTTTGTCGTCGGCGACGAACCCCTTCTCCTTCAGCTTTACCAAGAGGTGCCGCATCTCAACAGCCTTCTGTGCCTTCAAGTAGGAATCAACCAAAGCGACATAAGTGGGAGAATTAGGCTTCCACCCATAGCCCAACATCTCAAGCGTATATTTTCCTGCCTCCTGAAGCATTTCACCCTGGCACAGCCCCTGAATGAGAACAGAGTAGCTATACGAATTGGGCAAGATCGTTTGATCGTTTGATAAGATCTGTGCAGGATAAATGTTGGTCGATCATGCAAGAGCTCTATTTATGGATGAAATTTCAACCGGATTGGACAGTGCTACGACTTTCCAGATCATCAAGTGTTATCGCCAAATTATCCATCTCTTGGATGCGACAATGTTGATCTCTCTTCTGCAGCCTGCCCCTGAAACATATGAATTATTTGATGACATCATCTTAATTTCTGAAGGAGAAACATATGAATTATTTGATGACATCATCTTAATTTCTGAAGGAGAGGTGGTTTATCAAGGACCTCGAGAATCTGTGCTTGATTTCTTCGACTCCATGGCCTTCAAGTGCCCAAAAAGAAAAGGGGTTGCTGATTCTTACAGGAAGTAAGTATAATTTCTGATACAGTTA
>APFE031441677.1:0-118367 GCA_000404065.3 Pinus taeda
CACCTTTACAGGTTTTCCTGGAGATTTAGATCTCCCTCTAGATTTAGATCTCCCACTCGATGACTTATTTTTATTTGTGTTCTGGGACCATCCTCATACAGACAAGGCATCACCATTTTGGCTCTCCATAATTTTTCGTCTCATCTCCTCTATTAGCAGGGCTGAGACTATTTCATCAAACTACAAGGCAGTTGCATTGCTACCTATTGCAATAACCAGACTATCCCACGAATCTGGTAGAGAACACAACAAATTGATGCACTTATCTTCATCTGAAATTTTGATATGAACAGATGATAACTGACTTACCATAGTATTAAATGCATTCAGATGCTCTGTCACCGAGTCTCCATCTTTCATCATTAGGTTATACAAATTTTTTCGTAGGAACAGTTTATTCACCAAAGACTTAGATTGGTACAAAGTCACTAACTTGTCCCACAAAGCCTTCACCGTAGCTTCCCCTGATACATTCAACAATACTGAATCTGAGACACATAATTGTATTGTGCTCTTTTCCTTTCGATCCAACTTCTTCCATTCTTCATCAATCACTCTCGTTGGTTTAGTACCCGGATCTACTACGATCCACTAATCTTTATCCACCAACAGATCCTCCATCTTGAGTAACCACAACTCAAAACTCTCACCATTAAACTTCTCAATCTCTATCTTTCCACTGCTCGCCATCTTCTTTCACCACCAGAATCGATCCCGCAGATCTCCCACTGAACAAGGTCTACCACAGGCCCAAGCGAAACCCTTCAGCAACAAAGGCGTCCCCTTGAAGCCAAAACAATTCCAATACCAAATGTAGGTTTAACCTTGTACATAAATTACCTGCATACGAATTTTAAAACATAGAAAATAAACAATGCGAGAGCATAACACATAAAACACATATACCTAAGTCAAAATAACTTAGTTAACTAATACAAGTTGTCATGAGCTGTGGAATTATAATTTTGTTCCCAATTTAATTCGAAGAAAAAATTAAATTAAGATTTGCTTGTTGCATATTTAATAGAGGCCTTGTACCATCTTGAGTGATTTTGGCTTGTTATGTGCCTTGAGTGATTTTGACTTCTTAAACGCCTTTAGATCGAAACTACTCACCCATAAATTAAACATATTAATAATCTCTAAACTCACATGAGCTAACAAACAAACAAAATAAATTATAATTTTTTTAATTTATAAATTTTAGAAAATAATCTTTTAATGTAAACTTAAAATTAAAAAATAATATAAATTTAAAATTAAAAATCAATATTGCATTTATTCCATTTTAATGGAAAATACAATTAAAAAAACACTTTATATTAAATTAAATAGGAGTTTTATATTTAAAAATGAGATGAATAGTAAATTGGTAACGGAAAACATAGGATTGAAAAAACTGGTATTAAGACTAACTAGTTATAATTAGTTTATATTTATTGTTAAAATGAGATGAATTAAAAACATAAAACATTGCTCTTATTTGTTTTTTATTAAAATATTAAATTATAAAAATTATAAACTATATTAAAGAAATAAAAAAATAATAAATATATATATAATATATATATATATATATATATATATATATATATATATATATATATATATCAAAATTTTAATTAAAAAAATTGCCAGTAAATGCAGCATTAGTAAAACCACTCAGCTAACTTCGTACGTGCAGCATTAGTAAAACCACTCAGCTAACCTCCAATATCCGGGAACCAAGTAACTCCTAGATTGTTCGGAGTGGACAACGCCACTTAGTGTGGTCGTCCCCCTCCATTTCACCACGTGTCATGGCACTGGATTTGTCTTAATAATTAATTAATTAATTATTTTAATAATGGTTTGTTTTTAATTTAATATGATATAATCTAATATATATTATTTAAAATAATAATAATTTAATATTTCGTTCATAATATATTATTTATAATTTTTTTGTCTAGAATGTTTAGACAACGCTATTATACATTTTTTTTTAATGTATTTAAAAGTTATGAGTTCGAAATTTGGGAAAAAATCTAGTCATTGCTAAAGGTTTGAGTGACCCAATTTTTTTTAACTATAAAATTAAATTTATATTTTAACTTTTATTAAAAATTAAAATATTATAAATTGATTTTGTAAAAATAACTATTATAAAATATATTTATAATAATTGAAATACAAATTCTCATATTGCTAATACCTAAAAATTTAGTATAAACTTAAACTTAAAATTAATATTTGCATTTGATCCATTTTACAAAAATTAAAGAATTGAAAAAACTTAATATTTTTTTGTAAAGCTTGGTAGGACCTTATGTTTTTTCTTTATAAAAGACAAGTTTACACCACATAGATGACATACATAGCCTCAACTTGCACACTAGTTATAAAAGACAAGTTTACACCACATAGATGAGATAGGTGGCCTCAACTTGCCGAGTGGGAAACCAAATCTGTTGGCCACCTATCCTCATTATATGCCATCAAAAAATAATATAGTTAAGGCAATCTACCCAATCTATATATACATCTATATAATGATCAGAGTGTGAGTTTCTATCTATCATAAGCATACATTAGTAAAAGCAAACGCTATCCGGTAAAAACTAAAAAACATTTAGGAACCTGACTATTCCTTTTGATCATCTGAGGCTGAGTCCACTGGGGCCGGGTCTTCAGTTGAGTCTCCTGGTGCATCTGTCAGCTCGATAATACAAGGGGTATGCCTTTGAATATGATCTAGGAGAATGTCATGCTTGCACAACTGGAATTGAATGCTCTGGAGGTCTTTCTTGTAGTTTGGCATGTCCTAGAGGGTCATTTCCATCCCCATTAATAATTGCACCATTGCCTTCCCCATGAGGCCCTTCATGAGCCAATACAAGTATAGAGTTTGCTTAAATTATGTGAGTCTTCCCCTAGCATTCCCTGAGTCCCGAATTACCTCACGCCAGGCTTCCATTTCCTCTTCTGAATCTGACTTCTGTTTTATCTATGCCTCCCAATCTTCTAAGATCTTCTGGATGTTTTCATCCGTCCCTACCCTATATGTTGTTTCCCCTTCGTTGATAAGCCTTTCTACTGGCATTCTTGCACGTCTGGGATCCGAGGTGCCCGGGTCAGTTGCATGAGGCAGCTCCCTTCCCCTTCTGCCTCATCCTGTTCCACGGGCTGGTCCAGCCATTTCTCTTGCTGTGTGAACCTGTTCGCATACATTTTGGATTAGATCACAGATAGTAAATTCCAGAATTTCCACAATGCTACCGCTTCCCCTCTCCTCGTATTTCCTGCCACACTCATCTCTGACGCGGTGCTCCTCTAGCCAAGGCGGCAATGCCTCTCCTCTGCCAGGATTAACAATGCCTCTCCCCTCCCAAGCAATAACCTCTCTACCTTTTAAGTTATTGCCTCTCTCTGCTCTGCTCCCAGGGGTAGTGTCCTGGTGCCCAATTCAAATGAGACTTACAACCTTAACTGCCCTCCCCTCGAACCAAATAGCCAATACAACCAATTTTCTCCCCTTCCCTCGCCCCTCTAGCCCATGCATCTTCTGCTCCTCTCTGCCACTCCCAATTACCCTCCCTCGCACTTGCTTATCTACTTGATCTCCTTCCTCACTTGTAATCTAACAGGCCATCTTAATTGCGAGTGTTTCCTCATGGTCCCATCCATAATGGTCTCTCTCTTTACCATTTACAGGTTCCACCCCAGTCCCCTTCCCTCCTAGAATGCCCAAGTCTCCCCCTCCTATTTACAGGTTCCACCCCAGTCCCCTTCCCTCCTAGAATGCCTAGGTCTCCCCCACCTATTTCCCTACACCCCTCTCTGGTTTAATCCCTCATTCCCCCTCCATGGAAACTCACAGACATCATTGCAATAGACAATTAGAGCCAGATAACATACCCGATGCCGCTTCGTAGGTGTTGTTGTAAGTCTCTAGGTTGATATTCCTTGTCATTTCTATGTCTCTCCTCAATAGCTATGCTCTTCCCATCACCCTTAATTCCTTCATAATCCCCTTCCTTCCTTCTCTGTCCCATCGATCCTCCTGTCCTATCCTTCCCACCTCCGTTACTACCCTAGCATTAGCTGCCATTTCTCCGTTCCCCTATGTACATTTTCGTGTGGGAGGCCACCACACCCATCGCCATGAGCATGTGGGCTATGGTGGGTTGTACTTGGCCCTTAGTTGTCCTGAAAACCATATCTGTCCTACATCCTTGGGCACCCACCTTGATTAGGGGTATTGTTGTTAGTATTCATTTTTTCTTGTCCATGTTGGATATCTTACTGTAAGATTTATTCTAGAGTTTTATTCATTCATCCCTGGGCTATATAGGCCATAATATTTCCATCGATCCATTTCGTTGATTGTAGCTTCAGTTGGCCAAGAAATATGTTGCTTTGTTCCCCTCCCTTCTTACATGTTTAATTACTAAGTAGTCGAGCTTATGTGAGAGTTCTCCTATCTCTTGGATGAGGCAAGCTATTCTCCAGCTTTTGCTCAATTTGTCCCATATCGTTCCATTGTTAAGTTTCCTCAAGGTATTAATGGCCAAGCTTGAATCTCCTTATAGTTCCACTTGTTTGTATCCCAGTCTTACAGTTATTCTCAGACCATGCCTAGCTGCTACAAATTCAACTTCATTATTACTTACAATTCCACATGGTTCTAGATATATCAACAGCGTGTCTGCTTCGTTATGTCTGAATATGCCACCTAATCCTACTACTCCCGGGTTCCCCTTTGAGGCCCTGTCAAAATTTAGCTTGATGAATCCTTCTCTTGGGAGGGTGAGCTGCTTCGGGGACTCGATATTGTTATTCCTCACTTTCCATGTATTCTGGGTGACCATTTCTTTTGATAAATTGATGCAACATAGTATTCTTGCTTCATGGGGAGGAACTTGCCAATCTTCAAGACTCCATTGTTCTGAGAGGATCGTTTCTCTGATATTATTTACTAATCCTTCCCATACCTACTCTTGCGTTGAAATTTTGTTTGTGAAAATTCTTCGATTTCATTCTTTCCATATCGTCCGTAGGTTGAACCCCAAGGCTAGTCCCCATGCTTGCTTCAGGACAGGGCTTGAGAAGTTGTTATTTCCCCATATTAGGGTTGTTTCCTTTATGCTTTGGTGATTTCTATCCAGTCTTCCAAATACACCTTGTATTTTTCCCATTGCTGAGTCACGAAAGGGAAGGAGTTCATCATGTTTTCCATGTCTTCTTCGTTTTGGCAGGACATCGAGCAGAAGGACCAACCTTGCATACCTTTTCTTTGTAACTCCTCCTAATTCAGTATTCTCCCTTTGCTCACAAGCCATAGAAAATGGGCTACCTTAGGCCACCATCTGAATTTCCAATTCTTTTTCCAAACTAGTGCGTGTTTATCATGTTCTTGATCTTCTTTTAGCTCGTATGCTTCTTTGATAGTGAATGTTCCTTTTGTTGAATGCCCCCATCTTAGGATGTCTGGTCCCGTTTTGATAGTTATTTTCCTTGTCCTCATTTCTTTATCATACTCTTCCCCTTCCTCTGGTTCTATACCTGACCCTAGTCTTATGTCATTTTCCAGTTTCTCGAGTTTCCATTCCCTTCCCCTTCCTTCTAGAATTGTTCTACCAAGTGCATATTCCTATCCATGGTGTATCTCTGGATGTCTCGAAGATCATGTCTATCTATCAATTTTCCTCTTTATTTTCATGCCTCCTCCCATAATTTCATTGTCCTTCCATTTCGAGTGCAATGATCTCACTATTTTGTCGTGCTAGATTCCATATAGCCGAGCCCTTGGGGGGATATTTATACTGAAGGATTTCCTCTATTCATTCGAGCATGTTATACTTTCTTGTTGATATTTGCTTCCATAGATCTCCTCCTCCTCCTATCCAACGCCACCATACTTTTTCCTCCATGATTTGGTTTAGGGTATAGGGGTCTCTTAGGCCGAGTCCTCCCTCTGCATTTTTCCTTGTCAATCCCTACCATGACATCAAAGCCCATTTTTTCTTCTATTGTGCCCCTCCCCATAAGAAAATTTTGAATATGTCTACCATTTTGGTGCATGCCCCCTTGGGGGCTGCCATGCCAAACAAATGGTAGATTGGAATCGACTGTAACACTTCTTTTACTAGGATTGTTCTACCTGCAATGTTTAGGGATCTAAAGGCCCAATTTCCCAAACTTTCTTGGATCTTTTGGATAGTTTGTTGCCATCCTGCCATTTTGAGGGGGCTTTCGACCAGTGACATCCGTAGGTACTTCATGGGGAGGTTACCTGTACTAAATCCCATGATCCTAGACAAGTAAGATTTTACATTCCCTGTGGTGTTGAAAAATAAGGTACATGATTTTTCCTTTTTGATCTTTGTGCCAGAGGCCTCCATGAAGATATCCAAAATTTCTTTCATTCTTCAGGCTTCTCTTAGAGAGGCTTAGTAGAAGAGAATAATGTCATCCACAAATTGTTGATGAATGATTGCTAGGTCATTCCCCCATACCCTGAGGCCCTTGATTCTTGATGCTTGGGCTTCCTTCTTGATGTATCTCCCCAAACCTTTTGCTGCAATAATAAATAGAACAGGAGACAAGGGGTCCCCTTGTCCCAGCCCTTGAGTTGAGTTAAAGGTATTGGTTGGTGTTCCATTTAGAAGGATAGAAAAGGCCTAGGTGGATGTCATAATACTTATCTATTCTATCCATTTGTGATTAAAGCCATATGCCCTGAGAATGGTCCTTAGGTATTCCCAAATTAATCTATCATAGGCCTTGGAGAGATCCAACTTTACCATCATTCCTGCGGCTTTATTAGCTTTAAGGGAGTGTACCACGTCTTGTTGAAAATATTCATATATCTAAATTAGACGAGAAATAATAATCAACTTCATAGTTAGACGAAGTTTCATCTTTAATATCTTGAAACAACATTAAAATAGTAGTTAATTGAAATTATTGCGAAACAACTTCTCTCTTCTTCGTTTTTAGCCAAAGGTGAACATCGATAACTATTCACATATTTTATTGGTACATTTGTGCACTTATAACATGTACTAGTTTATATTCATACCAAGAACACCAAAATGATTTAAAATAATTTATTGAAAAACTGTTGTGAATATTTATCAAAAATTACTTGCCAATCTGCCTAATTTGCTGAAGAAACAATTCATCATCCTGCATAATACAAGAAACAATGCATCATCATACATAATAAAGCACACTAGTGTGTAGTCAAGATAAATGGTATTAATTTAATTTAAAATACTTTTATTAAAACTTCATTTAAGAAAACAAATATGAGATAGATGGGTTTTGTGTGAGAGAATCTATCATATATGTGTTTTATATATGTATAGCACAAATACATATACTAATATGTGTTATTAAAGTGGCAAAAATTAATATATTTCGTAAAATAATTAGCTACAATTTTCTAAAAAATATTATCATTATTTTAAAAGAATATTTGGTTATAAAACATTTTTTTTTTTAAACCTTCTCTCATATATATAGTTTTTTTTTTTTAATGGTATATATATCTCAAGAAAATTGATAGGCTCTTATTCTTATTTGGAAGATGGTATTGAGCTAATATTTAATCTATCAAAAGTTCAAGGTTTTGTCAATATAAGGTTTGAGGCCATTAGAGCAATATGTTCATTTGGATGCTAATAGTTTGTGGAACTCGATCCTAGTTGAGAGGATAGAAACCATTCCTCCCAACCACTTTAAATAAACTCAATAGAAATAACAACATAAGAAAAAAATAAGTACATTGATAATAATTTTAAAATAAATTACAAGTGGTGTACGTCACACCAATAAAGAAAAGGATGTGATTTAGTATTGGGCACATAATGATAGGTTAAATAATGTTTCCTTCCCAAATCAAATTTCTCATCCACAACTTTCATTCAGTACTATAAGCCATAAAGGCATTAGTGCTCATTGTCCCCTTAGGACCACCTTGTTATGAAATGGTATTAGATGCTCAAATTTCTGAATTCCTGAACTTTTATGGTTGTTTTTTGTTTTTTTCAAAGTTTGTATATGGTAATAATTTTTATGCATTACTCAAGAAAGGATGTTAATTATTTATTTTCCTTTAATTTATATTTTCATATGGATTAAAATTTAAAATGAAACTTTAAATTTATTATTTTCTTATGTATGTTCTACTACATTTCATTTTTTGTGCTTAATGTTAGTCATCATTTTCATGCTTGTATATAGAGATTCATGGCTTCATCCAATGTTTTGCCAACTGTTGGTGAGACAATAAACAAGTTATCTTTTATTTTTAAATAGTGATGTACTATAGGTGAATTGCTACATTCAAGATAATCCAAAAAGTCATAAATGACCTTCCTTTGTTGATGAACTGCAAGATTATATCGACCAAAGTTGATGTCAATTCTCCTGAAATTTATAATAAGTTTTACATTTCAAGGATTTTAGAGGAAACATTCTACCTTGATAAATGTAAGGTGAGAGTGTATATGAAAGTGGCTTTATATCACTATGTATATTTTGCAACATAGAGAAAAGAGAGCTTAAATTTATCAAAGAGTACATGAATTAAAGGAAGAGAGAGTTGAATATGAAATATAATGCATGTTTTTCGCATGAAAGATGAGAAAAATCCTTGTTGGATATTTGGTGGGTAAGTTATGTTATAGAATATGAATATGTATGGCCTCCTAGATGAGACCCAAAACAAGCTAGATTATGTTCTCACTCTCAACATCAAGAACTTATTTGAGTCCCAACTTTAGGCTCTCATTTTCAAATATGATATGGCCAATTCCATCCATCACTCTTATATTCTAATTAGGAAATGAAACATCAAGGTAGGTAGGCAATTCATGAATATCATGTCTTTCATTGTAATAATTACTAAGGAAATGGTGACCTAGAAAGACCACAAACTAGAATGGGACTTTAGAAAAAATCATGTTAGGGGACTAGATTGACAACCTAAGTAGAGCTCAGAATAACATATATCCATTTTTATACATAGGTTTGGTGAGTATAAAATGATCAAGAATTGTTAGAGAGATAGCCCAAAATGGAAAAAAGGAGTTACATTAAGTGAGATAGAAATCCTAACACCTCAATGTCTACATCTAATCCCGATTTCAAGTTAGTATGGGTAACTCCATAATGTGATGACCCTTCCCTTCATTTCATTTTGCAAAGGTCCCTTTTGTTGGAAAATGTAACTCGTATCGATCTTCATAATTAAAGAAAAAATATTAACGGTCTTCATAACTAAAGAAAAAATATTATTGGATTTTTATTTTTTATTTTTGTCTTTTGATCTAGCATGTTCTTCATGCTCATTAGAGTAAAAAAGAGTCAAAGAAAATTGTAAAAGTGTCATGTCAAAATTGAAATTTGTAAATAAAGGAAAATATTTTTTTATTCTTATAAAAATTGTTATCAAACCTCCAAGTTGAGCCTCCTTCTGTAAAGTCAACCTACCTCACCATCCTAGATAGCTATATAAAGAGGTAACTTCGACCTCCAAGGGAAGTAGATGATATGATGAAATAAGTGTGAGTTATGTGATGGTTGAGAAATATATATTACGAACTTATCTAGAGATAGATGCTAAGTTGGGATTAGCATAAAGTGTTGCGGAAGTTAAAAAGTGATGTTTTGGCTAAAAAGGAAAAAACCCCATAAAGATGGACGCCACTTTACAGAAAAATCCCACATGGAAAGAAGGAAAGAAGGCATAAAATGCCTATTGAGGATCAATGAGGTTGAGGTTGTTGATCTCTTGGAAAGAATGAATCTCTATGCAGGGGAGCACTGAAGGAGATCAGTTCTATGGTTGGGGGGAGAACAATGCTCCATTCTCAAGTGTATTCTGATTGCAATTTTTTTGGTTATGTTATGATTTAAATTGCTTTAAACATTCAAGGTTAGTGTTGATTGTATAGCTTGTTGTTTACTTCGAGAATAACATGCAAATAAAGAATAAATTATATATATATAATATATAATATATATATATATATGGCCTTGCTGTCCAATTATTGGTGAAACGATAGTAAGGGATTATTATAACGCTGTAGTATTTTCTAGAGACTTTTATGTAATATGTGTTATTAAATTAGCAATGTAAAATAGAAATTTTGTACTACATTAACTAAGGAATATTGAGCATGTATATTTATATCATAGAGATATTGCCAAGCTAAACACCAAAGAGGAGTAGTGTATGTGTTTAAGTCATATAAGGAAAATAGTTATAAAAGAAAGATGAGCTTGAGACATTTATTGCTACTTTACATAATTGAAACAAGTACAGATGTATTTATCATAAAGTTATATGAATAGTAGAACAATTTCAATAATAAATAAATGGGATATAGTTCCTTTTAAAGGAAAGACAGGAAAAACACCCGATACATAAAACACATGCAAATTAATGAATTATAGCCTAATCCCACTAGTCATAGCTGCAATTTTATGTAATATAACTAAAGTATTTTCTGTATGAAAAAAAACATATCTTAGGAAGCAAGAGCTATACAAGTCCTTGAGTTGTTGATGAGAGGAGTGAGGTATTCTTCCATTGTAGTAGATGCTTGGTTAGGAAACCTAACGATTCCAGTTAAAGTATTATGCTCAATCCCCACGAAAGAAATACATAACCTTGAGCAGTCAACAAAGTTTGATCATCTTAGTATTCCAAGTGAATACTCGAGACAAAGCCAAATATAAATGAAATAATAGAACAAAAATGATAAACTATTAATTCCAAATATCAGTCTAGAGAACAAGAAGAAAAAATTACATCCATGCATGCGATATAACATAAGTGTTGGCAGCCTGGATAAAATGATCAAGTGAATCATATATACAACATTGATAGAGAAAAATCATGATAATACTAGGAAGGGGGGTAAACCCAAAGAAAAGATGTGTATTTAAAATTGAAACATCACGGGTAATTAATAGGACACATGTATTACTGTAGCGCAAATATAAATTATGCATGGGAGGTTGAAGTAGACCAGACAAGGAGAAAAACCCATATAATTTACCGTAAACATCATCCAAGATGATGGGAATACATATATTACACAGAACTTGAGAGAAAAATGGTTTCAGGAGTACATTGGTGAGCTTAAACCAATACGAGGTACACTCTCTTAAAAATGATAAATAAACCAGATTCATTAATTATAGAGTTACATGAACTAAACTGGGACATATAATGTCATTTGGAACAAAAATAACAGTGGATACCATTGTGTGGCGAACTAGCAAGAAACAACAGGACCACATATAACACTAAAGTAACTTAAATTGTAGATGCTACAGGTAGCCTCGATCCCTAATGGCTACCACGCCTTGGGTGGAATTCAACAACAGTCAACTAGCAAAAGGAGTGAAACCCATGATGACCATCAACATCCAGGACCCACTGAAACAAAGAGACAACAAACTTGGAAAATGAGAGAGAGAAACAATGCGTTAAAAGGAGGAATTAAACTTGAGAAAAACAAACCCCAAACCTAAATCTATTATGTTCCTTGGTAACTTCAAGTGCATGACACTAACAGCAACAAGAGAAAACTGGTCAGATTCACACCATATAAATGGAAATGAAATAACTCAAGGGCGAGAGGAAAATGTAACCATGCGATAGAGAAACAAATTATACTTGTAACTTATTGGAGGGAAGCCAAGGTGGTGCCTGAGCCCAATGGTTGGCATACACATGTTCAAAGAAAACAAGGTCAGTGCAACTGTCACGACCCAATTTCACTAAATCAATTTTTCTTTAGGGAACAAAAGACCCAAAACAGGGGAAGTTATGTGATGGTTATTCGAAAACTTTGAATGCCCATATTCAATCCACATTGATAAAATAGGGCCGAGTCCTCTATAGGAAATGCCATGGAATAGAAACCCAGAGGTTAAGGGTATCATGAGACCTGCGTGTCTGCAACCAAGAAAAATGAGCAATAAGCCAAAGAACCATTTATGTAGATTAAGTATAAATAATAATAAGAAAATTCATTGAAAGAAAGTAAACAATACCTCCAACTGCACGCCTTTTACAAGCAAATGAAACCATAGGAGAAATATTTCGATAGAAATGTTGTAATACACATAATACCCATTTCTTGAGAGACATTATGTAAATGGTGTAGGGGATTCAAAGTTAATTTCATTTCTTGAGCAGGTAAGCAGAAGAAGGAACGAGTGGATGGGAGAAATAGATTATGTAGGGAGTCTACATGCCAAATGTAAGGGCACGAAAAAGTATTAAGCTAATCTTGGTGAGCATAAGAGGGTAGTTTGACTCCCTTCAAGTTAAGAAAAAATCCCTGCAAAACCCTCTCCTTAGAACACAACGACAACAAGAAAGTGATGAAAAAAATGGTAATTAGGGTATTAGGAATGAGATTAGGGTTATCGAAAAATCTCCATCGTTGATCCCCATTCGAGCCATCAGGGCCATCGATCATCATTAGAGTAGGGTTGGGCGCACACCGCAGATGTACTCCACCCATCACGTGAACCACGCCATATGGCGGAGGAGTATTGAGGCATACAACACCAAGTGTATGGGAAGAATTAATAACCCCAACCCAACTATTCAAAGGTGAAGTGCTCACCCAGTTTTAACCAAGGTATTATGGCACATTCATTCAATAATAAATTATTTTTGTGGCCAACATGAAGAAAACTCTTAAGAGGAGAATTAATATAAACGATAAACCAATATATCCAATGGTTAGGTATAAGAAGGGGGGTGAGGGCGTAGGTGCATGGGGACCCTAGAAGTAATAAAACGGTGACTCAAGTTAAAATAGACGACATTTAATTCATAATTCAAACCATTAGCAGTTAGAAATAAAAATTACATACAAACATTTAATTGAATTATTGCTTGCACGTAGCATGAACCTTTCTAATTTAACCTCAGTCATTGATATACATGGGGAAAAAGTATTTGTTTTTTTGATGCGGATATCTGACATATGATAGCTTGAGGGAGTCATGTGAGATATCATGGTGCCATACGGTTAAGAAAAAATCTAATAGAAAATTGGGGGATATAGCTACTAGTTACCCATGTATTCCCATGAGTTGGATGTTAACTTTTTTATGTGGACTACAATAAAGATGGACCATGTTAATCTCCCCTAGTGAAGTTCAAGGGGGTAATTATTAGTAGTGTTAGTGTACAATTGACTTGGTGATAGAATCAATCAATCTTCTAGAAAACCGGGGGATATAGCTATTAGATACGTTAACATTTTTATGTGGACTTCAACAAAGATGGGCCAAGTTATTCTCCCCAAGTGAAGTTGAAGGGGGTATTTATTGCCTCAAGAGAGCCTTTGGTAGAGATGTTGTAATGTAATTTCCAATAGATATTTAACTCAATCAAAATAAAATAAAATAAAAATAAAAATAACTCTATGTTAAAATAAAAATTCTATCCTGTTTTATTTATTTTTATTAATTTTTGTTGGGATGTGAAGATAAACTTGATTTGGTCATGTTACTATTGGTTTTTCAGCTCTAGGTTTATGAAAACCCATGGTATTGACCCATGGTGTTCATGTGGAATTTAAGCTATATAAAGGGGAGAATTAAACTAGCCTAGATCCATCTTAACATTGGATCTACTAAGCTAGGAGAAGGATCAAATTTCTTTGCATCTAATCTCTCTGAGGACTTGGTAGATCTAGAATTAATATGGATCTAAGTTGGTTTGGATAGTTAGAAAAGATGTCAATATAGTCAATTTCATGATTAACAAATTTACCATTAATAGTTTATAAACTTAAAGTTTTAATAGCCCATAGTTTTGCCCATAATATTTTATGTAATATAGGCTATTGAAATACTTGATATTTCGATTGTCAAAATAACTTTGTACCAAAGAATAATAAATATATTATGAGTATATGCTTTTCAATGTATTTTTCACCATATCATTTGTGTTGCTACCATATATTAATGTATCTCTCTCATGCAGTAACTTTCTCGTATCTGATTTATCTCTTTTTATAACATGGAGAGGAAGAGCATAGTCCCTTTAATCAAAATTTAATATCAAATTAATGTTCTCATCTAGTGGTGGCCACACATGTAGCAGGAACCGGCCAATGCAAAATGCGGGTAGAAGAATAAGGGTTTCACCCCGCCTACAAGGGCCATAAAATGAGAATCGAAGTCACGGTTAGACATGTCATTTTGGCGATCTTCCAACTTCCCCTATGGCTGAGATATTGTGTTGTCTCTCTTGATGATAATGTACATACTTGGAGAGTGTGTTTTGTGTGGATATATTATAATTTCCTTAGAGAAATTTCAAAATCGATAGGACGAGTGTATGAAAGAAAAGTATAAAGCACTTTCAAGAAATTCTAGGGTCGCCTAAACTATGATGAGTTGCTTCACTTTCTGTTCTCATAACAACGGATCAAGGCCTGAAATAATTTCACATGCCATTTTAGGTTTCTCCACTATTCTGTTAATGTCAAACATTAGAATATTTTTTCTCAGTAACCATAGATCTAGATAATGTTGATATTATTTAAGGTCGAAACTCATTTTATAGGAATTGGGGTGCCTTTTAAGAGAGCAAGGCACCCCACTTCTAGAAAATGTAGTTTGCAGCCCAAATATTACCATTTCTAAACACTTTCATGGAAACTACAAAATTGTATGAGAATATGAAGTCTAGCCCATGTCACATCTTGTGTTCAGCTATTTGTAGAATTTCTTGATAATTGTCACCACACAAACACTTTCTTGTGGTACGTTCATCCCACATATCGTGAAACTTCTGCAAGGAAGTTATCATATTTCCCCACAAAATACAAACTGTCCACGAGGGAGACAAAAAATATGTTTTCCACGAAGGAGGTTGGGTGTCCCTCAAATATGGCATGTGGAACTTGTAAGCTATACAGTTCTGTTGTTGACAGGGTAAAATTGTAACTCTTTTATTTTCACGTTCATGGGTTCCTACACTACGTTGGGCCACTATTGTATCTGAATGTTGACCTAAAATTAAATATTGGATTAACCAAAATTAGACCCTCCCTATCGCAGTTGCCATTATGCAGACCTAAAGAAAGCTTGTCTCACACCCTAACATCCACTGGAGAAACCAACGCTATATAGGAATTTTGGAGAATGTACCACCTACTGAAGACAATAAATACATGTTGGATATGGAACTATTTCATAAATAAAGTTTGGTATAGTATATGAGGCATTTAAATATCCTTGTTTCTGGTAATGGTGGTTTTTCTGGTTACTTAGGGATTCATTAATTTTTGTTCGATTTTTTGAAATTGAATCATTGATCATTTAAATTGGTTAAATTGAAAGTCACAGAAAACAATAAATTGTAATATTAATTTAGGATCTGGTTCTCCAGCATAGAAGGAATTTTTAAAAAGTTAAGAAGGTCATAAAAATACTCTTTATCCTAGGTTAATAGACGTCAAAAAGATTATTATTTTTATTTTATATAAATTATTTAAGTTAAAAAAAATTATTTTTTTTTATTTTTTTAAATTTTATATAAATGATTTAGTTTCACATAATATTGATTACAGTATGTTATACATAGCAAAGTCACTTTCCATGGAAACTAGCCTTGTTTTGATCGGGATAAACATTTTTCCAAATACAACACAGATAAAATTTAAAACACATACATTTCCATTTAGAAGAAAAATAATCAATTCTTAGAAAAACATGTATTAATGATCTATTTTAGTTTATATATATATATATATATTATATATATATATTATATATTATATATATATATATATATATAATATATATATATAAATAAATAAAATAATGTTGTTTTTGGATAAAATAAATAGTAATAATAAATTAATAATTGTGATGCAGCCTAGTCCCTAGTCCATGTCTTTACTACTAATTAATTGATTGTTCAGACACAATGCACAATACTTGTGACACAAAAAACTGTACTTCACACAATAAAAGAAAAAATCAATTTCTTTCCCACAATAAAAACTATTCACACAAAATGCTTCCCATAATGAAAACTCTCTCCTAAGCTTTGACGAGCATACTCATAAATTAAGAGCATATCTGTGTTGATAGCATAGGTTAATAGGTTCATAAATAAGAGAGCTCTCTCTAGTATAATCTAACTAAAGTTGCAATAAAATGTATCATTAAGATTCATGTTGATTGAAATGTCGTATATTAGACACTACTTAGAAATTTCATTCAATTTAATAAGTAATTCAATGTCACGCTAAATAAATGCACATAATAGCGCAATCATACCAATACACAACAAGAAATTTCTCGCTACATATGTAAATGGAAATTGTATAAGGTGAGTTTCGTAACTTAACTCTTTAATTTCCATAAAATCTCTACGTAATAGGACTTGTGCTGTTCACATTAGTCACCAAACCATGGCATTTAATTTTAATGTTATACGACTCCATCGATCCATGGCTTCGTGCTACTCTTCTAAGTCTCACAACATTATCGTTTATAATTGGTTATGTTAACTTGATTCATAATTAGTTTTATTGATTTCACATGGCCATAAAACAAAATCATATTTCTTTTTTTATAACAGACCTTTTGAGAGCCTGACCATTGCCGAATCTGGGAGTTCTTCCTTCTCCCCTATAGTTGTTTGTGCCTGTCGTCGGTTATTGGACTCCTTGGTCGCATGCGTGGGAGTTTTCATGGTAGAGGTGACCACAAAAAATTAATAAGAGAATATTGTGCAGCTTAGTCTAATTGGATTTGACTCAATGAATGAATTGGTACCTTTGCTCTTGCTATTAGGTTGTTGTTTGGACTGTTTAAATAATTTCACTAATTAAAAAAATCGATGGGATGGTTTAAATTTAAAAATTTCATTATATTCTAGTGGTTGCCATAATATCAATTGATTGAATTCACACTACTAACTATTATGTATATCTAAATCACATGATTAAACCTTATTTAAATTAATTTTTTACAAAGCTTCATTAGAAATTTACCATGCCATTTGTTAATTGACACCTACCAGGATTAACGATGATAGCAAGACTACAAAATGTAGACTCTCCTATCGATCCTTTTGATCTATTGTTAATTATGGTCCACACTCCTTAGTATCTGACTCACATTGATCCTTGTCTACTGCAAAAATTGTGTTGCTATTGACTCTGCTACTAACCCTCCTCCTCTGTTATCAACACTGCTTTGCACTCCTCAGTATCTAACTAGAATTTTTCTTCCTTCTACTAAATATTGTGGGCTCCCATAGCAAGCTAATGATCCATGAGATAAAAACAACTCAATGGACCCTGCCGAAATTTTTGCAACTCTTGGAAATATTGTTTCACATCACCCTTCCTCTCACCTAGAGGTATGGCTGCATGTGCTCCCTCTACCCACTTGGCTTGAAATTTCCTCTTGCTTGAGGTTTCTACTTTAATGGATGTTTCCACTTTATCTCCTCTCTGCTTCTCCATTTGTGGCTACTCCACATCTTGTTGAGGATGCTTTTGAGGCTATATGTTGAGAGGTATAACATGATCCTTCTCAACCACAAAATCGCTAGTGTATTCCTTGCTCCTCAAGGCTTTGCATGCATGAGCTATATCTAATCTAGTCATACTATTGTTGCTACTACTCTCCCACTGCTTCTACACTATTGTCATAACTACTGCAATAATGAGTTTTATCTCCCCAGATCCTAAAGTACTAACTTCCATAGGGTTTCTCCCTTTGAGCCTTAATCTCCTTGTGCGAAATCTCTTTGCCTCTCAATCTTCCAATATCAATGATTAAAACTCCTTTTCGTGTCACTAAACATTGGCTCATTGACCTTTCGGCTAGCATCTTTCTAGCGCCATTAAGAAGATTTTGCACATGAGGTCTTCTTGGTCTGCCCTGAGCTAGAGCTCCATCTATCTGCAATTAGAAAATCACTTGCAAGGACAACTTCAAATTCTTTTGTTCTATTTTGGTTTCAGCTCCAATACCATGTAGAAATTTCTACAAATCTATCTCTGATACCGTGTAGAAATTTCTATAAAATCTATCACTAATACCATGTAAAAATTTCTAAAAATTAGCTCTCATACCATGTATAAATTCCTTGTATATTCAAACTGCTAATGTTAATTTACTAAGAAAATAGACTTAAATCTACTCTACTCATTAGTGGAAATAATTAAATGATCGAGAAATCACAAAGCATACAAGAGAAATAATTCAATCAATACATTACACAATAATTTCCTAGGGAAATCCATAGCTAAAAGCCCCTACAATATGTATATCCCATTAGTTAGAAAATATGAAAAGATTACAATTCTTTGCACAAGCCTGAGCAACCTATGTACAATATCTATCTGTCTCACTACTTACTAGAAAAGCATTAGAGAAATACAATATGCTCTAGTCAACCTAGAGCTTAACTAGCACAAGTAGTCTATATCGTCTATCTGACTGAATTCCTTCGTACAACACTTAGCCAGATTACTAGCTTTCCAACCTCCTACTTCCTTATGTTGTTAAATGAGGAATTCGGCCCTTATTCACTAGGAATTTTACTCCATTGGATTGTGCAGTTCCTTTAGGCTATTCCTTTGACTGCTTGAACCATATGTATAATATGAATGAGTATACAACTGATAGTACACTGTCCTAGAACTCCAATCTCAACAGAGTATTTCTCATACCTAACATGCATGAGTTATTTGTGAGTGAATCTTCACTTTAATGTTTGATCACTCCAGGCAGCACAACACAATACTTTAGCCAGCACCACAACGCTCTTCAGCCAACACCACACTATACTTCAGGCAACACCACACTGCACTTCAGGAAGCACCACACTACACTTCAAGAAGCACCACACTACACTTCAAGATGCACCACACTACACTATATGCAACACCAAACTCGACTATAGGCAAAATCACACTACTAGACCTCCCACTAGTCCCTCCATCAGCTGGAACTAGTTTAAGTGACTTTAACTTAGTTAAATTGAACTAATTAATTACAACTCAAAATAAACTCAACTAGGGCTCCTATGATGTAGGAGGAACTCTACATGACTCTAATTAGACCCTCAACTCGAATTATCTAACCAACTATGTCAAATTGACTTAGTTAACTAATACAAGTTGTCATGAGATGTGGAATTACAATTTTATTCCCAATTTAATTCAAGGACAAAATTAAATTAGGATTTTCTTATTACATTTTCATCACTCCCTCTTAGCAAGAGAGAAATTCTACTCTATATTGATATGGTACCTTTGGAATGTTCTTCATGTAACACTTCTCTCTGCTGCTATTGCAACTGCAAGATCCGCAACTAAAAAGCATCCAAAAAAAATCACTAATTCAATCTGCATCTTTCTAATGGGAAAAATATGCTACTATTGACTCTGCTACTAAGCCTCTAGCTTTTCTATCAACTATGCTACACTCAATATCTAACTGGCATCGCTCCCTGATTATTCGGAAAACTGTGTTGCTACTAGCTCTGCTACTAAGCCTCATGCTCTTTTGTCAACATTGCTTTGCACTCCTTAGTATCTAACTCACATTGGTCCTCTTGCTACTGAATATGGTGGGCCCTTGTAGCAAGGTAATTATCCACGAGAGAAAAACACCTCAATGGACCCTACCCAAATTTTCGTAACTCTTGGGACTATTTCTTCACATCGCAACACCTCTCACCTAAAGATATGGCTACATGTGCTCCCTCTACCCACTTGTCTCGAAATTTCCTCCAACTAGAGGTCTCTCCTTGAGTGGATGTTCCTATCCGATCTCCTCTCTGCTTCTCCATTTGTGGTTTCTCCATAAGTTGTTGTGGCTGCTTCTGGGGCTGCATGTTTAGAGGTCTAAATTCTCCCTCTCAACCACCAACTCTCTAGTATATTCCTTTCTCCTCAAGTATTTTCATGCATGAGCTAAATCTAATCTACTCATACTGTTGTTGCTACTGCATTCCTACGTTTTCCGCATTGTTGCTACAAATACTGCAATAATGTGTTTGATCTCCCCAAATCTTGAAGTGCTAGCTTCCATAGGGTTGCTCCCTTTGAAACTAGACTCCCTCTAAGTCTCAATCTCCCTATGGGAAATATATTTGCCCCTCAATCTTCCAATATCAATTATTAAAACCCTTTTTTGTGTCACTAAACATTGGCTCATTGATCAGCCCATTAGGAGCCTTCTAGCTCCATTAAGAAGTCTGCACATAAGGTCTTCTGGATATTCCCTCAGGTAGAGCTCCATCAATTTGCAATTCGAAATTCACCTGTAAGGAGAATTTCAAATTCCTCTGTTCTATTGTGATTTCATCTACAATACCATGTAGAAATTTCTACAAATCTAGCAGTGATACCTTGTAGAAATTTCTACAAATCTAACTCTGATACCATGTAGAAATTCCTTGTAGATTCAAACTGCTAATTGCAATATAATAAAACAATACACTTGAATCTACTCTACTCATCACATGAAATAATTAAACGATTGAGAAATCATGAAGCATACAAGATAAAGAATTCAATCAACACATTAAACAATTATTTCCTAGGGAAAGCCACAGCTAAAATCCCTTGCTATCTATATATTGCATTAGTAAGAAAATATGAGAAGACTACAATGTTTTTCTCAAGCCCTAGCAACCTATGCACTATCTTTATCCGTCCCACTGATTCCTAGACAAGCTTTGGATGAATACAATATTCTATGGTCAACCTTGAGCTCAAATAACAAAAATATTTTCTATCCTCCAACACAGTCAAATTCCTAGCCTTACAAGCTCCTATTTCCTTGCACTATTCAATGAGGAATTACGCCCTTATTTAATAGGAATTTTCCTTCGTTGAATTTTGAAGTTCCTTTAGACTCTTCCTCTAACTTCATGCACCATCTCTACAATTATGATGAGTATACAACTGATAGTATATTCTCCCTAAAGTCCAATCTCAATTGGGTCTTTCCCAGATCTGACATGCATGAGTTATTTATGAGTGAATCTTCAGTTTACTAGTTGATCACTTCAAGGAACACCACACTGCACTTCATGCAACACCATAGTACACTTCATGAAGTACCACACTACACTTCAAGAATCACCACACTCGACTACAAGAAACACCACATTACTAGACCTCCCACTAGTTCCTCCATTAGTTGGAACTAGTTTAATTGACTTTAACTCAATTCAACTAAATTAATTAATTACAACTCAAAACAAGTTCAACAAAGGCTCCTATAATGTAGGAGACATTGTACATGACTCTAGTTAGACCATCAACTCGAATTAACTAAGCCACCTAAGTCAAATTGACTTAGTTAACTAATACAAGTTGTCATGAGCTGTGTGATTATAATTTTATTCTGAATTTAATTCCAGGACAAAATTAAATTAAGGTTTGCTTGTTGCATTTTTAGTAGAGGCGTTGTATAACCTTGAGTGATTTTGACCTCTTATATGATTTTAGATCGAGATTAGTCAAGCATAAATTAAACATACTAATAATCTCTAAACTCACATAACCTAATAAACAAAAAAAAACAAATTATAATTTTTTTAATTTACAAATTTTTTGAAAATTATTTTTTAATATAAAAATAAATTTAACATAAACTTAAAATTAAGAAAAATTAATATAGGCTTTAAATTAAAATCAATGTTTAGGTTTATTCCATTTTAACGAAAAATACAAAATTGGAAAAACTTTAAATTAAAAATGAGTTTATATTTAAAAATGACATGAATAAGAAATTGTAACTCTATTACCTTTATTTCCACATCAACGAAAAACATAGAACTGAAAAAAATTGGTATTAAACTAACTAGTTATATCATCGAATTGAACAAAGGCCCCAAGCTAAGTTGGATCTCGAATAATGTTAATATTATTTTTCTTGTTGAAACTTGGGAGCACGAAGAATCTAAGGTCCCTAACATAGATAACTTTACATTATGGTTTACCTGGAATAAGCGATCCTCCCGTAGAGGCATTGGGGGTATAGCTTGTTACATTAAGAGTAACATCTCTCCCCATGCTAGGATTTATAAAAACAACCCTTACAACCAATATAGTTGGATAGAAATTACTGACATTTATGATAAAACTACCTACATAGAAATCTATTATTCCCCCCCATCAATTGTAACTTATATAAGAAAAAGAATCTAGATAAAAATATTCCTTACAATGGTTTAGAGAATGATATTTCTAGCCTAAGGAATGAAGGCAATATCCTTTTAATGGGTGACTTTAATGCTCAAGCTTCAAGCAACCAAGCTATTCTTCTAAGCAATCATTCCAATACTAATCATCTTTGGTTAGATGAAGACCTCCCTCTGTCTAGCCAGTACAAAAGGAGCTCTGAAGACCTCGGGTAGAATTTGTTTGGGTTGGAGCTAGTCAAGCTCTATAGTGTTCACGATCTCATAATTTGCAATGGTATAAAGAAGTGGCCCAATTCTAGCCAGATGACCTGCATCCATGGGCTTGGTAGAAGCGTGGTAGACTATGTTATCTCCAATCTCCCTCTATACAACGAAATAACAAATTTTGACATCTTAAAGGACCACGAGCTTGACTTTGATCATAGGCCTTTACTTATAACTCTCAATTTTGTCATGCATAAAGGTCCCATAGAAGATAATCCTTATAGCCAAAAGAATTTAATCTTTGATAGAAATTAAAAAGATCACTTTCTAAGTGAATTAAAAACTAATTTGCTTCATTTATCTAGTATAGACAACATAGAAGATCTCTATCATAATTTTACTACAACCCTCTCATATTCTATTAACAACTTCTCAATTAAAGTTTCAAGTAATAAAAGAAATACCAAAACCAACCTATGGTATGACAAAGATTGTAAAAGTGCAAGGAGAGAAATTAAGGAAGTTGTTGACGAATCTCTTAAATTTGGCAAGATAAAATTATACAAAGCCCTAACTAAAAGGAAGAAAAGGCAGTATATTCATAAAATACAAGAGAATCTCTTACACCTCTCTAAGGTAGCTCCTAAGAAATTCTGGAGGCAGATTCTAACTAGGAAAACTAAAGATAATAATAAAATTGCTTTACACGACTCGAATTCCTATCTTAAAAAGCTTTATGAATCTCCAAATATCATGGATAACTTTGAAACCCTGTGCACAATGAAAGAAGTTTTCTCATTAGAATACATTTATTTTGGGGTAAATCGCTTGGTTAGTGGGAAAACTAAGGACATTGAAGTTAGCAGGTGGAAATCTTAAAATTGGAGGTCCTGTCCTTATCCCCCACATTCACAAGCTTTTCAATCAAGCGGTCAAGAAAGGGTTCCCTAAACCATGGACTCAAAGCCTCATTATCCCTATTTTTAAAAGTGGGGATACAAATAACCCCTCTAATTATTGGACAATTATGATGAGCCCTCTCCTAGCCAAGTTATATGGTATTATTTTGGAAAGGAAGTTGATCATATGGCTTCAAAGTGAAGGTAAGCAAGCTAAAATCCAAGCGGGTTTTAGAAAGCAACAATCAACAACAGACCAACTCATTATGCTTAGGATCATTGTGGAGGAATGCCGCAATGATAAATCCAACCTCTTTTGTTGCTTTGTGGACTTTAGAAAGGCTTTCAATACAGTTCCTAGAAACAACCTTTGGAACACATTAGAAGAGCTAAAGGTTCCTTTTGAGTTGAGAGATGCCACTATAAGGTTATACGAGAATGTAATTTCCAAGTTAAAGTGCAATGAGGGGTGGTTGAAAGATATTAAGTGCAATATCATAGTTAAACAAGGTTTCCCCCTCTCCCCTACCCTATTTTGGATTTACATCGACAAGCTAGAAGGTTGTTTAGAGGAAGCAGGATGTTCTGGCACGATCTTAGTTAGGATCATGCTTCTTCTCTACGTTGATGATATTGTTCTTCTAGCAAGGTGCCCATCTGATCTTGATAAGCAACTTATACTTCTTAAAGATTTCTGCTCTACCATGGGTATGATTGTTAATACTGAGAAAACAAAAGTTATGATTATCAAATCCAAGAAGGACACTTACTCTAATTTTATGTATGAAAATAGTAACTTGGAGGAAGTGTCTTCCTACAAGTACCTAGGAATTGATATTCATCACAAGCTCAACTGGAACTATAGCATTGAGAAAAGGATTAATGGGGGATGGAAAGCTTATTTTGGTCTTGAAAATAATTATAAAACGGAAAACCTCATAATGTGGGATACAAAGAAGTTCCTCTTTGAAACTTTAGTCACTCCAGTTATCTTATATGGATGTGAAGTTTGGGGTTGTAGAATCTCTAGAGAATCTTGGAGAAAGATTAAGAAAATCCAGAAGTGTTTTATAACGTATAACTTCAACATTAAAAGCAACACACCCTATCCTATTTTCCTTATAGAAGTGGTTCTTTCCCCCTTTTTTTGTACAAGCACAAACTCAATAACATAGGAGACCATAGATTTCCTAAGCTAGCTTTAAATTCCAGCGAAAACCACCTAAGGCTCAAATGAGTTTGGTATAAATACATCGGGGCCTCGTTAAAGCATTGGGAGGTCAACGAGAATGTTGCATTGGAAAAAATTAATAACATTAAAAATATTGTTACTTCTAAGTTCAAAGAAAAAATGTGGTGTGAGAAAGATTTAGCAGCTAAAAGAAAATTAAGATATTATAATGAGGTCATCAACCCCACCCTAGAAGATAAAAAGTATCTCTCTATTTTAACTAACTCAAAGAAGCAAATTAATGTAGCCAAGATTAGAACGAACTCTCGTGAGCTCCATAGTGAAATGGGTTGTTGGGTAGTTCCTAAAACACCATGGATGGAAAGGTTCTGCCATCTCTGTGAGAATATGAACATCGAGGATGAAAATCACTTCCTCTTAGAGTGCCCAATGCACAACTACATTAGATCTTAGTTTCAAAATCTTTGTTGAAATACTTACCTTCCAAGCCTTTTATGTTGTCAAAATTACATTGAGCTCGGGAGGCTTCTCTCCAAGCTTTTTGAGCATAGGAATAAAATCTTAAATCAAACTAAATAATGCGTTTCTTTAGGTCCAATACACCAAAGTTTGGTCTTAGTGGACGTTAACCACCATCATCATCATCATTTTAAAATGAGATCAATAAAGAATTATAACATTCTCTTATTTTTGGATAACTTAAAAATTCTTGTTCAAATATTTTATAATGTGCTTTTAATCCATTATAGAAATTAAAATATTGATATTAAAATTTTTTATTTATATTTAATTAAAAATATATAAAAATTTAATATTTATATTTAATTTTTTATATTTTAGAATTTAATAATATTATTAATTTTTATTAAAAAATAAATTATTTAGTTCGGGTGGCAGTAAGAAGAGAGAAGGAGATGCTTCCTCTCTTCCATATGATTTAGTTCAAGAGTTCTTGCTTATATTACTTACAAATCGCACTCTAAGCTCAAAGTTGTGTTTAAAAATTAGAGACATTTTGACATTTTCAATAATTGCAAGCTGTTAATTTTGATTATGCTCCGTAGGTCATGGAGGGTGGCACTATAAAGAGCAGAGGGGATGCTTCCTTCTCTTCTAGATGACTTAGTTCGGGTGGCAGTAAGAAGAGAGGAGGAGATGCTTCCTCTCTTCCAGATGATTTAGTTCGAGAGTTCTTGCTTAGAGTACTTACAAATCACACTCTAAGCTCAAAGTTGTGTTTAAAAATTGAGAGACATTTTGACATTTTCAAAAATTGAGGAGATTCTTCCTCTCTTCCAGATGATTTAGTTCGAGAGTTCTTGCTTAGAGTACTTACAAATCACACTCTAAGCTCAAAGTTGCGTTTAAAAATTGAGAGACATTTTGACATTTTCAATAATTGCAAGCTGTGAATCACATATATCTATTTAATCCTAAATATAAACTTTAGCTTAGAGCCCTGAGACAATGGGAATAAGGCAATGAAGACGCACCCATTTTGGTACATTTTTGTCAGAATTAAATGTCATCCCGACAATAATACCGTGGCCAGGGATTAAATTCTTTACCATTGACAAATTGAAAGTCAAAATTCTTTATAGAATTTCTCCATCATAGAAATCCTTAAATGAATTTTAAAATAATTAAAAATATATAATTTACCATTCCAAAACCTTATCCAGGGGATCGTTCTGCCAACGCGACGAAAATTAGTTCATCACTACGTTTCAACCAGCCAGCACAGTAAAAGAAAAGCCATAGAATATCGCATGCATACGTCAGTAGTTATGCCAACCTGCGGGAAGATTCAATTGAAACAAGTATGGGTGAGAAATCAATTTGACACAGAAAACACAGTAATTGGTATCATTTATGAGGCACGTCTAACTATAGAAAACTTTTGAAACTGTGAAAGACTGCATTGGGAAGCTGAACAAATTGCCTGATGTTTATGAGGAAAGGATTTAGCAGAGCAACTACGTAGCAGGTGACTTTTTTAGTTTGGCAGATGTACAGCATATGCCATGGACACACTGCCTCGTAACCGTTTGCAATAAGGTTGACCTACTCTCGTCGTCAAGGCATGTGAGCATATGGTGGGAAGACATCTCTTCTAGCTTGGCGACATGTGAGCATATGGTGGGAAGACATCTCTTCTTGCCCCGCATGGAAGAAAGTTGTAGAAAACATGCCCTATCAGTGGTATCAGTGGTTGAAGGGAAGAAGATCAATTAAAGGGAATTTTTTCTTCCCTTAGACCACTGATAGGAAATTTTTTCTACAACTTTCACGACTTTCTTCCATGCAGGGCGAGAAGAGATGTCTTCCGACCATCTCCTCACATGCCTTCGCTACAAGAGTAGGTCAGCCTTATTGCAAACGGTCACGAGGTAGTGTGTCCATGGCAGATGCTGTAGATTTGCCAAACTAAAAAAATCCCCTGCTAGGTACTTGCTCTGAGAAAGCCAGCAATTTGTTCAGCTTCCCAATGAATTATTTCAAAGTGGCCTCATCCGGGACCAAAAATGAAACTGGCATACATCCCGGTTTGTTAGAACATTAATCACGAATGCGGAAAACGGCGCCACACACTGTTCTCATGTCATCAAGTTTAATGTGAGTCGACAGGTTTAATGTGAGTCTGCAGGAGTTGGAAAGACACGTTGAAGTAGGCGGAGATCATTATTGATTCTTCTGTATGTATCTGTAAATAATGATATTTAGTAGTGAAATAATAAGATCTTGTGAAGAGTCTTCGTTTTTCTGTCCTGGTATCGGAGCTCAAGTGAGCTACTTGGAGGAGGCCGAGGACGTGAGTGGCAGTGGCGAGGTCCCGTGCTTGTGCAATTTGTATAAGCCTGGGTTGTGCGGGCTCAGTGGTGTCAAGAGTCGGAGTCTGCGTGAAAGAGTGATAGAGCGAAGAACATTTACGAGACTTGTGATCTATTATTAGGAGCGTTGATATCCTTTCGTCTAGTTGTGGAAATGTGCTGCCAACCCTTTTGAGCCACACATGTGGAGGAAGCGCAGTGTTGTTGGAACGTGAAGCTGTGGGTGCATTCTACAACTGAATGAGGTCTGGTTTATGGGCATAGTGAGCCTTGTGTTGGGTCGCGTTCGACTGAGTGCCCACTAAGCTGAAGCTTGTGGATGAAGGCATCGATATGTTGCATCCCCTATGAGTGTAGCAGTTACAATGGAGTGTTGTGAGACGTGAAGGCCTGGTCTAGTCGTGACTGTGTGAAATTGTTGAGCAGCATTGAGTTTTCCGAGCGGAAGATTGGTGTGGCTTGTCGCTGTAGTGGGTGACCGGTTTACCTTTGGTTCAGTCGTTTCAAATCTGCTTAGGGACCTGCCTGCGTTTGAGGAGGTGTTGTCATCTATTAGAACTCACCGGGTGGACTGGTGCTTTGTTAATAAGTCAACTTGAAGAAAAATATTTTTCTCTGTGCTTCTCACCATTGCTTTGTGAACTATACTTAAATCTTTTGAATGAACATGAGTCTGCATTGTGTGAAGATGTGTGGAGTAGTCGCTGCGTGGCAGGGTGTATATCGCAGAGTGGCGTGGGTTAAATAGCCAGCCACTGTGTGAAGTAAAATTTGTGTAAAGCCCTCGTAGAGCCGATGTGGAAGGGCGATGTTGTGTCTAGAGCAGTGTCAGAGAGTTGGCTAGTGGTCGTGGCGTCGGCCGGGCACCCAAGTGGAAAAAGGCCGTATCCGAGGTTAAAGGTCGAAAGACCTGTGGAGTTACAAATTAAAAAGTGAAATTTGTGTAGTTTGAAGTTGAGTGCTTATGTTGAAGGGCAAACGAAGAAAGGAGTAAAGTCTGTAGTAGCCTTCCTTCAAGATGAATGGGGATACTTCAATCTTCTTCATTGTGACATTTCTTATATCCTTACTTGTGGCCTTTCTGCAAATAATGTCCTCCAAAGTAATTTTGATGAATGTATTCCACTTATGCCAACAAGAGTGATATTCAATCTACCTTCTCCTCACATTACTACGTTGAGAAATCAACATGAAAATGATTAGGGTTGATTTCACTTTGACTTAATAATTTTTTATGATTATGTGTTTCCTTATTATTATTTTTTTATGGTATGATAATAAAAAAATTAGCAAAACCATAAATAATGAATATAAAAATAATAAAATGAACATAAGAGATATATTGCAATCTAATGAAAATCCCCTTTAACGAAATAACCCAAAAAATATTCTCATCTTATGGAATTAGATCATAGTGAGAATTCCAAGAACCGACCATCAACACCAATAATTTAGACAAGATCTAAGCCAACCCTCTTTTAAATATCTTGCAATAAGTTAAAGTCAATTTGTATGAGTAATATTCCAAACTCTTTAAATTAGGTCAAATCTTCTATTCGGGGCCCCCAACAATAGAACTTCAAACCTACAATAACTTCAGGATTTATTTACCTCTACACTAACTCTAAAAAGTCCCACGTGTGAGATAAATATGGTAGAAAAGTAAACTTTAGACTCACACACTTTCTCTCTCTTTTCTTCCTTAAATCTTCACTCTTATTTCGAGGTTTCTTTACTTGTATCCACGTGCGAGATAAATACAGTAGAAAAATAAACTTTAGACTCACACACACTCTCTCTCTTTTCTTCCTTAGATCTTCACTCTTCTTTCCAAGTTTCTTTGTTTGTATTTCTCTTTCTTCTATGCAAAAAAATTTAACTTGCTTGATATATCCTCCAAATGAGGTCGAAATGTCTTCTACTTACACACATCCAAGAGGTTGTGTCACGCCCACAAGCCTACGGTGGTCTTTCAATCGTGCCTGCGAGGTGTGGCACCACCGAACACTTTATTTTTAACAATACTTGTGCACATGGACTATGCCTAATTCACAAATGTGTACTTAGTTTGTGTTTCGCAACCAAGTATAATATGCAATTAACCTTTATATCAATGAATACCCATACTTATTCATTATCCACAACAATTGTAAAAGAATACAACAATTGCACGATATAAAGGGGAGGGCCAACTCCCGAACAATCTGCCCAACAATGTATATTATATCAGTTTTCCAATAATACAATGTACAAGTAATGCTTGGCAACTCCAAGCCAATACTTAGCCAAATTTTACAATGAGAGGCAACCCTGCCTTTTACAAGCTTGTGCACTTCTTGCACGAAGGGCGGTGCTCACCCGAGTCACCTAGAAGACCCTTGCCAAGTCCTACACCAAACTGCGCATTTCCAACTCAACACCTGTCACCCTTGCCAACCATCAACCCAAGAATAGCTCTGCGCCTTCTCCAAGTTGAGCGCATGAGCTATGAGCATTTAGCAAGTGAATTTGCGCACTTCTCTATGCGTAGAGGTGAATGTGCCTTATTCGAACTTGTTCCAAATGAATGCCAATCTCCATGTATATATACGCATGCCTCCATGGGAGGTGGCTCCCCAGCCGACCTTCAAAACATGCTTTAACACCCCCTCTTCAATGCCATTGCAAGTCGTCCTTGCCTAACTTCGTGGGTCGGCCTTCCCTTGTTGCTCGTGCTCCATAGTGGGTATAAACACACCAACATTCCACACACTTTATCTAGTGTTGCAAAACTATCATCACATATCGTTCAACCTTTCGGCGCATTTTGTGCGAAGCTACCTGGGGCTCCGCCCTCGTGCGGTCGTGCGCGTACCAGGGCGCCCGGTGCCTGCCCGTCGCACTAGCTATAAGGTGTTACATCCTCCTCCACCTGAAGTCATTTTCGTCCTCAACAACATCCCCAAGCATCAATATCCATGATGTCAACTCTTCCACATATGGCAAACATCCCTGCAACATATGTAGGACTCCATCTCCACCATGTCTCATCTAAGCGACCAACTGTCACCAAGATAGTCCATACCAAAGTATAGATGTCCATGATCATCGACCCCCTGCCACAATCTCTCCATGCTACTCACGGTAGTGTGGTGGGATCAGCACTTCTTCATCAACCTAGATATCAGCTCTCATACCAAATGTCAAGTTGTGTATCAACTTTCATCCACAAGCTACACCAGCTCCGATACCAACTGTCACGCCCCCAAGCCTATGGTGGTCTTTCAACCGTGCCGGCGAGGTGCGACACCACCGAACACTTTCTTTTTAACAATACTCGTGCACATGGACTATGCCTAAATTCACCTTCGCATTACTTAGCTTTTGTTTCACAACCAAGTAAACATGCATTTAACCTTTATACTTAATGAAGCCCATACTCATTCATTATCCATCGCAATTATATAACAAAAACATCAACAATTGCAACAAGTATAAAGGGGAGGGGCAACTCCCCATAATGTGAGTCTGCCCAATAGTTTATTAAGAATATCAGTTTTTACAATACAAGTGTGCTTGGTAAACTCCAAGCCAACACTTAGCCAAATTTACAAGATAGGAAACCTGCCTTTACAATGTTCGTGCATACCTTGCACAGTGGGAGGGTGCTCACCCGAGCCACCAAGACTCCCTCCTCAAGCCTTACACAAAACCTGCATCCAACCATACACCCGGGCACTTCTTGCCCAACGTCTTCACCCAACTCCAAGTACGATTCCAATTGTGTGGCTAAACAATACTTAGCGAATGAGATATGCGCTCTTCTTCTTGTCTCCTCTGCGCACAAGGAACTGCACACTAATTGTGCGAAGATGTCATGTGTTGAATGTCCAAAATCAGCCCAACGCTTGTTTTATATATATGTGATGTAGTGTGGGGTGGGGTTATCTGGCCGACCCCAAAACATGTGTTGAACGCACCCTTTGAACGCCCTCAAATGATGGTCGGCTCGCCCTCCACAGGAGTCGGCCTCACAACCATGTCGTCGCACGCCCAAAGGTATAAACGCACCAATGCCATCGCATTTTCACCAAGTGTCGCGCTCACACTTTTCGTCGCAAACCTGTCCATGGTTTCGTCGCATTTCTTCCGCAACGCCTGTCAGACATCGATCGGTCGCACCATCGCACGCCCAACGCGCCCATCGCACGCCCGTCGTGCGCGCGCGCCCGATCGCCCGGCGCCCGCCCATCGCACAAACCATAAGGCGTTACATCCTCCTCCACCTGAAGTCGTTGTCGTCCTCGAAAACATCCCCAAGCATCAATCCACGATGTCAACTCCTCCACATATGGAAAACATCCCTGCAACATATGTAGGACTCATCTCCACCATGTCTCATCCAAGTGACCAATTGTCACCAAGATAATCCATACCAAAGTATGTCATAGATGTCCATGATCATCGACCACCTGCCACAATCTCTCCATGCTGCTCTCCACCATGGAAGGCTGATCCTTCCAACATCAAGCTACATGTCCACTGCAACAATGTGTCAACTCCATCATGTGCATCACTCCACCATGTGCAAAGCTGCCCATGATATGTCAACAAGTGTTAACACATCTCAATCATGTGCCAACATCTCATCTCAACAATCGGAAGTCCTCTCAATCCATGACAATCAACCATCATGTCACAATCTCCACATGTCGCTCCATCGTGGAAGGCTGACCCCTCCATCTCAAGCTACATGCTTATTGCAACATATCATGTTGACCTCATCATGTGTCGTCCCCATGTGAACTCTGCCATGATACTCCAACACAATACTAACACATCTTTGTACAAGCCGGCCCCCATGTCTGAACTAGTTGGGTAGCTAATCCAACTATCACGCCCAATCCATGAGAATGTACATCCTCATGCCACCATCAGCGGTTCCTCAAAGCATCCTGTCACATCCTGAACTTGATCAAGAATCCATCCATATAAGTAACCCATGCTCAAGTCCATGAAGTAGCCCTCATCCCATCTACAACATGTCCATGATGTTTGGTGTCAATGTGCTATATGAAATCAGCCACATCAATCCCAATATCATCCATATGTGTGCCTCCTCCATATGAAGAGACCATCTCATCAATCTCCAACTCTGGGTGTGTCACATCCATGTCCATGAAGCTACCTCCATCACATCTGCAATGTGTCATCCCTCAAGTCTGCCAAGTGCTCTAAGAGAACACCTCTCTCCATCAAGTCAAGTGCCTCAAGAGAACACCTTTCTTATGTATCCATGTGCTGCCCATGATCAAAGATCAATCAGCTCCCATGTGTAAAAGTAGTTGAGTCTCAGCTCAACCCATGCCCAAGTGTTTCCACTAAGGCACCATCATCATTGTAACTCCATCACCTCAAAGTGCCTCATATCGATCCTCTACATCAAGTCACTCTTTCAAGCCATGCCCATACATGTACCTTGAAAGTATGCACCCCATCCTACATCAAAGTCTCTGATCTCATCTCCTCAATGCATTAGATCCTCTAAGTACACCATATATGAAGTCTCCTAGAAGTCATAACAATCTCATGTCATCATGAGCTCCATAAGCCATCCCCAACCAACACTCTAGCAAGCATACAAGTCTCGGCCCAAAGGTCTCTGCAAGATGCCTCAGCTCTCCATGTAGTAAGAATTCCCCATGGCCTGATCACAACTCCATCCAAGTCCACGGCTTTGTTGCACAAGAGTGTACAACCTCTCCATAGGCTCATAAGTATAAGTCTCCATGTCACATAAGCAAATCCATCTGCCCAACATCCATGCCTTGGTACACCTCCTTGGATGCCCATAAGTGACATCTCTACAAGTGCACCCACAATATGTCCCTGCATAAGACTACTATGCTCCATGTCTCCAACCTGATGTCCATGACTAAGTTTCCATGTACTCCAACCAAGTAGACCCATCACAACCATCGGTTATCCCTATCCAAGCTGCAATCTTCGATCTAGTGAACTCGGTCACCCAACCATATCATCATGTCATGAGTTTCCTTCATCATAGCTCCTCCACCTAAGTGTCCACCAAGACTATCTCTTGGTCTCGGCCATGAGAAGTCCACCCAGACATCATCATTATGAGTCCCTTCCATCATAGCTCCTCCACTAAAGGTTCCACCAAGATTATCTCTTGGTCTCGGCCATGAGAAGTCCACCCAAGTGTGTGCCCTTCAAACTGTCTATGAGTCATGTCGGGCACTTAGCCATATGACTAAAGCATGACCCAATCCTCCACAATGATCATCAAGTTCCACCCTTGTCACTGGCCTTTGTACCTTCTCCCACAAGGTCACAAACAACCCCAACAAATCCTGCAACAATCAACAATCCTTGCTTCTCCATACAAGGTCTCATCATGAACATTCATGGTAAGATGCTCCCTAGCATCGGCAAACTGGCTTTGCCCTTCCCTGCACACGGTCCATCTACCAAATGCTCAAATGAAACACATGTATCAATAGTACTTACATCATCATGAGGTTCCTCCATGAGAGTACCCTCATCCATACATGTATGCAAACTGCACGATCCTGGTCCAACTTGATCAATCTCAAGCTCATCCTCCATCATGATCATGTCTGCAACATCATTGGTCATCAAGACTTCCTCTTCCTTGGTAGCACAATCTGCAACTTCAACTTGCTCCATTGTCCAACCAAGTTGAAGAAGCTCATCTTCAACATTCTTCTCCAAGACTGCAAGCTTCTCTGGAATACGGGGATTCTCCCTTTTCATCCGCTTCAACCTGTATAAGGTAAGAAAGAGCTTCCCTTCACATTCTTCCAAACCTGCCATGCCTTTTACTTCGTCTTCCCCGGTTCATACTTCGTTCAGACGCCCAAACTGTGTATACCTGTCCACACGCAGTCCCACTTGCCCACCTGACAAGTGCCCAAATCGTATGACCAGCACGTAGTACCATCTGCCCAACTCTACGATACCCAATTCCAACCTATACTAGCTTCACCAAGCACCCTGCAACCATGAACTGGACCTTGTTCCACTTATGTGAAACTAGCTTCCTTCACCTGCAAGTACTTGCCTTCACTGTCACGAGCAAACTGCTCAAACCAAGCCCAACCGAGCTACTTCAATGCTTCAACACTTCATCAACCCAGTCATCAGCCTGCTCTGATACCAACTGTCACGCCCCCAAGCCTACGGTGGTCTTTCAACTGTGCCGGCGAGGTGTGGCACCACCGAACACTTTCTTTTTAACAATACTCGTGCACATGGACTATGCCTAAATCACTTTCTCATTACTTAGCTTGTGTTTTGCAACCAAGTAAACAATGCAATTATCCTTTATACTTAATGAAGCCCATACTCATTCATTATCCATAGCAATTATAACAAGAACATCAACAATTGCAACAAGTATAAAGGGGAGGGGAAACTCCCCGTAATGTGAGTCTGCCCAACAGTTTATTAAGAATATCAGTTTTACAATACAAGTGTGTCTTGGCCAAACCAAGTCTCACACTTAGTCAAATTTACAACCGAGGCATAGAACTGCCTTTACAGTGTTCGTGCATACCTTGCACTGTGGGAGGGTGCTCACCTGAGACACCAAGACCCCCTCCTCAAGCCTTACACAAAACCTACATACAACCATACACCCGAGCACCGTTTTCCCAACCTCTGTCCAACTCCAAGAACGTTATAAGTGTGCAACCTTCTTATGAGACCTGCGCATGAGATATGTGCATTCCCCCTCTTATTTGCGCACTACCTTCTTGAGCTCCTGCGCAGATCAAAGGTGATGAGTTCGTTGGTTCAAATGAGCTCCAAGCTCCTGCACTTATATGCATCCACTGTGGGCTATACGTGGGTGGTAGCCCCTTGGCCGACCCCCAAAACTATGATTTACGCACCCCCCAACTCGTCCTTAGAATCGTTGGCAAGCCCCTTATACAAGCCCACGTTCATCGTGTGTAAACTTGCCTTCGTTCCCAAGTCATTCGTTGAGTGTTGTAAACTGTTCTCCTTTCGTCACATATCGTTCGGTGTAACGTCATATTTTCTGCGAAGTCGTTCGCGTTTCCATCGTCGTGCGCGCCCGCCCGTCGCAAACCCATAAGGCGTTACACTTATGGTCGAGATGGAAAATGGCATCTCCCCGCCATACACTAAAAGCATCTTATTGTCTAAGACTAGGCATAGGATTCAAATCTATATTAATACAAGCATACCTGAACTTTCAATCATTGAATCGAGTCTGAATTGAATTAAACGCTGTGACGAGTTGAAGGGGAACTTAACCTAGGGTTTTTTATTGCAGGCTGCAGAATGACTTGAACTGCAATAAGGTTTGAATTGCAATAGATTTCCCTGGATCTCAATATATTTCCTTCAAAAGTTGTGGAAGAAATATGGTAAACAAACACTGAAGGATTTGTCGCAAGCTAGATGATGGCTTTTGCGTCTCATGGAGACCTCCTCCTCGAACTAGCCAAATGATTATGCAAGAGCACCTGTAATACATGTAGGTGGAGAGGTGGGTCCATGATAGCTTGGTATTTTGATTGCTGCCACAGTTGTTCTAGTCCATAAATACCCAATTGTTTTTTAAATTATAATTCTTAAAAAGTGTGTGTGTGTTTTTTTTAATAAATTTAATATTTTGGCTCATACTTCATTCATTGAAGCTTCACTGTAATGAAAATACGAAAACATGCTATTTACCTGGGCATTTTTAATCTGCAACTTAGGAATTTCCTCCAGCTTTTGCACTATGTATGGCCTCGTCTGTGTCGTTGAAGTTCTATTGTTCTTGCCGCATGCATTGAAAGTATTTTTTTAAACCTTCAAGTTTTTGTTGTCCAATCGCTTGGCACATAGAAAAATGTGGGGACAGTATTTGGTGATTTTCTAGCTAATTTTCTTATTATATTTGGGAACAAGCAAACTTCTCTAAACCATTGGCCTAGACTATCTATATTATATAAATAATCCAATTATGCAAAAGAAACTCATGTGGAAAAGACTACACACTTTTTACATTGGATCAATTCACAGATCAAAAGATTCAAAATAACCTATTGGTGTACAATCATTTATTGAAGTATTACACGACCACATTTTAAGGTATGTGTCTGTATAGCTGGAGAAAAATACTAGAAATGGCCAAAAGAGATCAATACCCATATATTGGATCTTGTTAGGACCTTCCGAGGATTTTGTATATACTGCAATGGCATGAACAAGACAAATTAGAGGAAGATTAGAGGAAGATAAGAATTGATAACTTCAGCAATCAATTTGTGCATTCGATTACATTCGCAATTGATCCGAATTTAAACAGGAACGCAATAAAATACAAAGATAACCATATACACAAAGATGCAGCGGAAATAATACTTCATTTCATTCATGGAAAATACTGAAATATGCTTACAACCGGAAATAGAAATAAACCAGCTAAGGCGATGGTAGCTTATCTCTGAGAAGAGATGTGTGGCTACATGCCTCTGAACTGTGTTACAATGAGGCTCGAAGGCCTATTTATTGTTGAGAACTAATGGAAAACCCTTCACATTCCAAAACCTAACCATAGAAGATGAAACGCCAAATTGTGGGCCCCGTTTTTTTTGGGTAAGTTGGTACATCAACTTCCCGGGGTCGCGAATTGGTCGTATTATCTCCATTTGACGCGCATGATAGCCCGTTGGAAAGATATCTCCGAGGAATACAACAGAAAAGACGATTTTTAGACAGAAAAATCGCTGGCGGTAGATTTCCCAAAAAATGTCGTTTAGGGCCTCAAAACAACGCCGGAAGTTTAGGACCCGAAAAACTGCTAAAAATAGTAAACTGTGCTATAATTAAGGAAACTGAAAAACTGAAAGAGACAGTTGTAGTGGTCCAAATGGGATAGGTGGGTGGCCACAAACATCCACCTGGATCAGCAATGCCAATAAAGCTTATCCATTACAGAGTTTCATATCAGAACAAGACATGAAAATAATAGACAAATCCATGTAAATCCTACTGGTTTCGTGATTCAAGGGAACTCAAAAATCTTTCAACACCGGGATCTAAGCAATGGAGGAACGTAAAATAATAAAAAAAAGATTTAAAATCAAAATGTAGTTTAGTGACAAAGTTCATACTTGTCCTTGATCTCCTTTGTAAGGAAGGTAAATTCTTAGTAGGCACTAGAGCTGGAATACTTGTTTCTTTGTAAATTATGGGATGGCGGTCAGTAGACTTAGGAGAAATGCAATGTGTAATCGCAGGATTAGGTTAATCATCGATAGGTTCAGGAAAATCAAGGGATGCTGGAGGATTAGGCTGAGGATCCACAGGTTCAGGAAAGATGTGAGGAATTGGAGGATTAGGCTGAGTATCCACAGGATCAGGAAAGACATGAGGAATTGAAGGATTAGGCTGAGGATCAACAGGCTCAAGTTTAGAAAGGGAAGTTGGAGGAAGCAGATGGGAATCAATGGGATCAGGATAGATAACTTCAGGAGAAAGGTAGGGACTTGGAACAATGAAATGGGGATAATTGGGTTCAGAAACAAGTTGGGAAATGGAGGAGAACGAATGAGGATGACTAGGCAAAAGATCAAGCCGAGGAACCAAAACATTGGGCTTTGGCACTTTGCGCTTGTCCCTTATGCTTGGTAATGTGTCCAACAGTCTCAGATCGCCACCCTCACTCACTAATGCCTCCATCATACACTTCTTGGTAGATCTTTCAGACCTAGGGGGTGGGCTTCCATTGGGGTGTTGTAACAACAACTTCAATCCTAAAGCTTATCTTGGGACTCTTTATTTTCTTGATTTCATATGGGCTCTTCAACTCCTTTTTGATATGTTATTCATTCAAACTGCCATTAAGGGGACTTCTTTCTCTTCCTTCAGAGATGTTAGGTCTCCTTCTCCTCCTCCCGACAACCGAACCTTCATTTACTTGTTTATATTCCAATTTCGACATGTTGGAACTTCTTTTAGGATTCCTCCTTGCTTGCTGCTTCAGATTCTCTTGCTTAGTATCTAATGAATTGACTCTAGAAACATAGGCAACTCTGTTGTTGGGACTCATAAGTCTATTACCAGGTGGTTCTATAGCAGACACCCTTAAAGTGCCAGCATTGCTTAGATCAAGGCCAATTGGCCCATCATTAATTTTAGAAACATTGTTTTCATGGAGATTCGAAATATTTTCTTTGTCAATCCCACCTCCTGATTTTCTTCTGGGTCTCTCAACCCTCCCCTCCCCAATGGGGTATGATGGAAATCCTTCTCTTCCTGATCCCATCTCAATTCCACTGTCACTACCCAATACATCAACACATCAATCTTCATATATACATTCAACAACATAAGTTTTGGGGCCTATGTGACTCTATCAGTGAGCATGTGGTTTCTAGTTTTATACAATTGCGAACAATGAACGCCTGACTTAGAGAATCTTCTGCAACGTTATTTCCTCTAGGAATCTGTGCAACTCCATGAAACACCATGCATTCCAATGCTTCTACCGTGGAAAAATTTCACCACATACGTATTTTCTAACCAAAACCCTCAGCCTGTGTAACTCTTCAACCCCTCAGATCCTAACACCTAAACGCCCATTCTAAACACTGTAAACCTCTCAACCTTTAAGCCATTTGGATATATGTGCAAGTAAGCAACATGCATTCTAAAATTCTAAAATTATTTATCTGCTATCATGAAATCTTTTTCAAATGAATCATTTTCCCGGAATGCCCAGCAAATCCTTGACTCCAAAGTTAGTAATTGCAGGCAGTTCAAAGAAGTAGCCTTGCAATTTATACCTTTGCTCAGGTTGGTGGATCAACAATGGTCTAGATATCGCTTTGGCTAACTGTCTTGGCATTTATTATATGGCTGGGCTGTCAGACACTTAGGGCTTGTCAGGCCCCAATCCCCGCTCAACAAAAGATGTCAGGCCTTTGGCGAGTCATTTGCAGAGCTTCGTTTTCTTTACCACGAGCTCCTATGGACAATGCCTACGTATTTCGTTTTTGCTAACTTATTTTCAACTAAATTCAGTGATGATAATACATTTTTAAACTTCAATTAAGGTGGTACAAATTTTCTAAGTTTTATTTAGTTTTAGGCATTTTTAAAATTGATTGTAAGAAGGTTTCAAGGGAGTGATGTAGGTTTTTCAAACAAACATTGATGATAAACATATGTGACAATATATTTTCAATTATAGAAAAATTTTCTAAGTTTTATTTAGTTTTAGGCATTTTTTGTATTGACTGTAAGAAGGTTTCAAGGGAGTGATGTAGGTTTTTTAAACAAACATTGATGATAAACATATGTGACAATATATCTTCAATTATAGAAAATAAATGAAGTTGTGGAAAATCACACAGGTATAATTAAGCTAGATGTGTTTTCTAAAGTTAAAGCGTTTTTGTTTCTTGCCCAAATTTTGTCATTTATCACTCTATCTTCACCCTGTATTTTAGCTCCCCTAATTCAATTTATGCACTTCCCAATGAAAATCCGATACCTTACCGTAAGCGGGTCAAGTCCATACGATAACCTAGGTAAGGTCCGCAAGCCCTGAGCCAGGGAACACATAAGTCATGCCAATCAACTCGATGCGCTTAGGAAAGGAACGCTAGAGCGGAATACCAAACAACAAATTTTCCAAAGACCCGTATAGCATGCATGCAATACACGTATAATATGCATGCAGAGGTTATTGATGTTAATTTTTCTCGAAGAGTCTGTGTGTATTCATATCATTACAACCATGAAATTTCTTATAATGATTTTCATAACAACCTATATCAATCTTCTAAGACTCCTAGATCAATTGTAGTTTAGACAGAGCATCCTGCAAACGTAATTCAACTTGACCATTATTGTACAAGGTGAGCACCTTTGCATTCACAGGAATTTTCTCCCCGTAAGTAGCCCTCTGCACTTGCTGGAAATTTGAGGGGCTTTATGTATAAGAATCTTATGTGTTTTTGAATTTTTGTTTTTTGATAATTTTGTAGAGCCCCCCCGAAGGACATGGGGTTAACCAAACTCAAACCATCACCGATGCCTCGGAATCAACGACTCTTCAGCTAGATGGGTGTTTTGCCACACCAGACAACAATTCCTTTAGTCATGCTTGCAGGTTTCAAAACCCTACCCACTTTCTTCGCTTGGTTTTGCATGTCGGAGCAATTCACCTGCTAGATTGTTGCATAACTACTAGTACTAACCCATCTATGCTTACTTTGCTTCTTTTGCTACTGAAACCTGGTCAAATGCTCTGGTGCTCATGTGAGTAAACCACCGCTTTCTTTGCCGCCTTTTATGCTCTACTCGCCCCTGCCCTTGTTCTCTTGGTTGCAAAATAAACCATTTTTTCTCATTTTGTCGCTAGGTATTTATATACATTTAGTTTGGATGCTTTACACACAATTTACTTAAATGAGATATGATTCAACTAGGCTACTAGCCTTCAATCCAGCACTGGGATGTTGGAACGAGGTCCTGGCACTGAAAGGGATATAGGAACACATCCAGATGCTATTTATATTTGTGTTGATTTATCAACTGGAATAGCTGGTTATATGGTCCAATCCACTAGTTCACTGGTTCTATTATCCACTTCTCAAGGTTTGGAACATTTTTTTATTGCCAAAGGAAACTATGTTTGAATGGAGAAGGTAGCATTAATGGCTTCTCGTTCTTCGTGGGTAAAAGTAGCATTAACTAAGATGTGAAATTCATAGAAGAACAATGCTTTGAAACTACAATGGTGGAATATGTTGTTTTTCTGACTAAATATTAATAGTCCTTATTGGAGTGGATTCTTACATACCTGTAGGCTTGCGAGTATTTAAGGAAAAGCATCTGAATCAAAATCTCTCATGGAAAACCTTTCACAGGCTAACACCTATCAAATAATAAATGTAGTAACTCCGACACTTGACCCAGGTTGTCACAAGATTCAGACATGTAGGTACTACTTTTCATGTGTTTATTGAAATTCATCCTTTTTTTTTCAATTGAATGCTAGAAAGCGAAAACAAATATTTAGCAATTCAAATAGATTTCCCAAGAAAGGATCACCATTTTGGCCATATAAAATTGACGATGATTGATGATTTATAACCTAGGAAAATATACTAATCCATTTGATGATTGGTGATTTTATAACACATGCAAATCTATTAATCTATTTTATGTCTTTGTAGCTTGATTATACATGTAGTGTTAGTGTATTGCCTAAATGTCACAAGATATCAACGTATTGCTTATATGGTTTGAATTGGCTTGGCATGTTTTGCTGGAGAGTTTATGATCGACAGGAAAGATAGTTGTTATTCGTGGGAACTATGCATGGCACTGGAAGTTCTTCCATTTCTATGTTTTCTTCCAGGAGTGCTCAATACTGCGTGGAGGAAGAGATAGCCCAATAGGGGAGTAAAAACATCTATTCAAGCAACAACAACGTATTGCTTATATGATTTGAATTGGCTTGGCATGTTTTGCTGGAGAGTTTATGATCGGCAGGAAAGATAATTGTTATTCGTGGGAACTATGCATGGCACTCGAAGTTCTTCCATTTCTATGTTTTCTTTCAGGAGTGCTCAATACTGCGTGGAGGAAGAGATAGCCCAATAGGGGAGTAAAAACATCTATTCAAGCAACAACAACAGTAGCAGAAGGCACATGCATAGGTATAGACAAACTTCTATTGAAATAAAGGCAAACTTGCAGATATTAAATAACATTTGAATTTCGACTAATTTTATATTTTCCTTTCAGACACTCAGAGTCTTCTCTACTATATCCTTTGTAACTGCATCTTCATCATCTATAGAAAATGTTTATAGTATATACTTCTACTTTTTGTATTCATCATCTATAGAAAATGTTTATAGCATATACTTCTACTTTTTGTAAGGACTATAAATTTGAATAAAAAGATTGGTGGATGGCTTGAGTTTATGATATGCAGGAAAGATAGTTGTTATTTTTGAATATTGAATGTTATATAAACATGAAGTAACATAACCAAAAGCAGAATTGAAATAGATAATTTATATAATTTTTCCTGTAAAAATAACTTATTAAAGTAATTATGACTCTTCGAACTGGTATTTATGACTGTTCCAACTAATAGCAGGCGCCTTCCTCTGTGTTCAGTCAACCAACAACAAATTCACTGATAGGGTAAGAAACATCAACAGTGTGCATGCAACAGTGTGGAGGGATGTAGAACAAAGACGCAAGTGCACTTCGATCCTGGAAGATTGGTGCAGAAGAAGGTTGAGGGTTGAGGTGTGGAAAACAAGTGCATAAAAGTGCACAAGAAGGTGGAATGTTGAGGTGCCGAAGTGTAATTATGGGAAATCCGAAGTGTAGTTATGGGAAATCCGATTTCAGTAAAGCAGGTTTTGGATATCACATTTAGTATCAAAGCATCGTTCATGATTGCTGCCTTTGGCCATGCCCATTTTCAAACTTTGGTTGACTTGGATTTTACCCATTGTTACTCTTTTTGTTCAAAGCTTCTCTATTCTTGGGTTGTTGAGTACAAAATTGGCCCTTGGCCACTGATATTTTAGAAATTTTGTTCCAATTCTTTTTTAAAGAAAAAACTCGTTTGGTTTCCTCGCCTTAAAAAGAAATAGAAAGAATAAAAATAAATTTAAGGGCACACAACAAATATTAAGGAACCACCGGGTAAGCACCAGGCAGTAAGCTAATGATGATCAAGATAACTGCTTTTTCATCTTGATCATTGAATATCACTTTATTATCCTGCAAGCACCGGGCAGTAAGCTAATGACTGGATAACTGCTTTTTCATCTTGGTCATTGAATATCACTTTATTATCCTGCAACAAAAAACGCTGGATAACTGCTTTTTCATCTTGGTCATTGAATATCACTTTATTATCATGCAAGCACCACGACCAGGCACTAAGCTATCATGCAAGCACCACGACCAGGCACTAAGCTAATGATTGGATAACTGCTTTTTCATCTTGGTCATTAAATATTACTTTATTATCATGCAACAAAAAAACTGGATAACTATTTTTCATCTTGGTCATTGAATATCACTTTATTATCATCCAACAAAAAAAGCAATGAGCCATGGTGGTTTAACCGCCATGGTGCTTTAACACAATGAGCCATGGTGCTTTAACCGCCATGGTGCTTTAACTATCGTACTTGCTGTCGTCTGCAATTCCATACGACCACTGCTGTCGTCCTGCAATTCCATACGACCACTGTAGTTCATTATTTCCATTTGCACGTGGTTATTCATACAATTCTATACAATTTCAAGTTATTATAGCCTCAATTCCAATATACAACCCACATTACAATTCTATACAATATTTTTATTATAGTGTGTTTCCATAATTCAATCAGCACCAGCACGTACACCATACAATTGTTGTAATCAAACATACAGTCGTACGATTCATCCATTATATGATTCTGTTGACTGAACTAAAAAATTATTTCATACACTCCTAGCGTCAACGAGTTAATTAAAAACATCCCATCCAGGCTTGGAATTTCAATTTATTTTGCGTGTCGGGCTAAAAAATTATTTCATACGCTCCAAGCGTCAACGAGTTAATTAAAAACATTCCATCCAGCCTTGGAATTTCAATTTATTTTACGTTTCGGGTTAAAATTTGACGACGGTTATTTTTTTTCATATATGATTTTTTTTGGTTACATGCAAGTCCTAGGAAACTTTACATAACATGGTTGTGGTTAAGTGAAAGATATTCATTTTTTTAGGGATTCACCATGGAATTTTTATTTAAAAAAATTCCCGGTCTTATTTCTATAAAAACACTAAGAAACTCGAGCTAGAATGGAACATTAAGTGCGAATTAAATATAGTTCAAGATTCTCTAATGAGAAATACAAATTTATAAGTAGAAGAGGTTTGTCATTATAATCCAAGATATTTGCCGAAGGTTTTTTGGTGGCAATTGATATGCATAAACTGAGAACAAAAGTTGCAAAGAAGATAATAAGCCATCCCCACAAGACGACTACATATCACCACAAGACGACTACATATCACCACAAGTATAATGCTTAGCTAGGTTAATGAGAGGAGACTTTCCTAGTTCATTTTTTTATTGTACATGTAACTGCATATTCAATGAACCATTAATATATGGGATATTTTGCTTAGCTAGGTTAATGAGAGGAGACTTTCCTAGTTCATTTTTTTATTGTACATGTAACTGCATATTCAATGAACCATTAATATATGGGATATTTTGCTTCTTTCAAAGTTTAACCCTCCTCTACATGTAAAGATGCATATCCATCTCAAGCATGATGCTAAGATCATCAAGAATATCCCACTTAGAAAACTATGTCAAAATTATTTTGTGTGTAAGGTCTATTCATAGCGAACTAATGACAATTAATTGGATTGATGGCAGGCTTGCACCTTTCAAAAAAGGGTTTTTGTACTGATTTCTCAACCACTAACATACCTTCCTTTTCCTCCTTCTATCTAGTGTCTAGTCTATTGAATCCTTTTGTTGCTTAGCACATATGTTAATGTAAAGATGGGACAATTAATCAATTAAGTTATAGGAATAATAATGTGGGGTTGTGGGCATCTAAGCTTTAAGGAACATGAAAATGGTTCAGTGAGTTATGGAAATTTATCCAATTGAACCTTGTTATTCATAACCGATTATTAGAATATATGATAGTTAATTTAATTTTTTGTGGGTCAAATTTATGGCTTATTTATTTTTAAAATTTTTATTGGCCATAAATTAAATTTAAAAAGGGAAAAACATGATGTGGAATGTCGAATTCCAGGCCTGATTCCATCAACTAAAAACTAATTTTCAAACAATACCCTGCGTCGAAGGTAGGAATTTCAAATCTGAAACACGTCAAATTTGACAGTTTCTACAGCTCTAATGCTTGTTTTGATCATTTTAACAAATAATGTTGAAAAGAAAGGGAAATTTAGTTTTGATCATTTTAACAAATAATGTTGAAAAGAAAGGGAAATTTTTGGTTGTATTTGACAGCCAAATCACCTTGTGATAGGCAATTTTCCTGTCAAATTCCATCCCTTTGGGTCACGCCTATTGCAACCACCTTATTGTACTGTCATGTTGTACAAATATGTAGAATCCATAAACTATTGTGTCTATACAATTGCGTCCATACAATATTACGATTTATTTGTGTACTGAAAAATTGTGATTCATGGAATTTAGTAGGATTTTTCTGCACATCTCCAGTAGGAAACACCCCCTATCAACAATCATGGTATAGGACAAACACTATTTTAAAAAATTGTGTTTATTCTACACAAGTCATCTAAATTTGGTTACCCACCAAAATATATTGGAGAATAATATTAACAAAAGTTATAAACGAATTCTTTTATAGTTAATTAAAAGTTCCAATTTAAGTTTAGTTTTTTGTTTGTTTGTTTGTTTAAGTAAGCTCTTTTATATTAAGAAGAGATAGTCCCGATGGTTAGCTCAAGTGGTCTAGAGCTAGATGTGAATTTCTTTGATATTTTTGCTATTGTTTGCTGATCATAGGTTTGACTCTCTTCAATTCCCTTGGGGTGAGGTCCCATAATGAGGGCTGACAGTTTACCGAGTTTACAATCCAAGAAATGTGGGGAGGTACTTGAGGGTTTCTCGTGCTTTCATTCCAAGAAAAATACAAAAAAAGAAGAAGAGATATTTAGTAATAAAAAAATTAAAGAGGTTGGGGTATTCCATGAAAGGTGCAAAAGAATAAATAAGGTTAAAGTATATAATTATATTGGGGATCGAAATCATTAAATTATTAAAATACAAGCGAAAAAAATGGATATTATTATATTGTGATGATACTTTTCCTTTTGGTGCACCCACTAATAATAAAAGAAGGGAGTTGGAGAACAAGTGAAAGTGCGAATTATGAATTTAATATATAATTCAACATTTTGGACTATATTTCCTTTTTGTGAAACATAGTTTGAGTATTTTTCAACTCTTAAAAATTACAAATGTTGTTGGTCAATGTGTGGGAAATTATTTATTATGGAATTATATATATATATATATTTTAACACAGTCGGTTACTTTTTATATATTGCAAAAAAAATAAAGGGAAAGGAAGCTAGTTCCTTGTACAATCAGATGAGGGCTGGATCAAAGTACTGCGCAAAAGGGAGTGCAGTCCCCACATCTACTTTAATAACCCTGTTTCTTATAAACTTAAAAAACTATGGATAACTTACCAAAATTTGACTTGAAACCCTAAGCCTTGTGAAGTAGCCAAACCCACACTTAACTTTGATAAAAAGCGGACTTAACCATAAACCCGCACTTAACTTTCGAAAAGGCGGACATAAACACAAACAAACGGGACCCAATTTCTGCTTTTCCAAAGCCATGGCACGATTTTCGAAACTTACCTTTATTAGGCTCAATCTCCACCGTAGATTTCCTCCGATAGATCTGACGGACACCACCGAACGCCAATCCTTCAACTTGCACGTCACTCCACAATTGTCGATCAACATGTGATAGATCCAACGACTGACGGGGGTTTCGGGTGGGCAAATCGCGTGGAGAATACCCGCCCGATAAAGCAGTACTCTCACCCCACCTTCTTGCTATGTGTCCACTGGTGAGTGGAATCGGGGGGTTCCCTCCTGAAACCACTTACCGCTTAATCACCTCCTCAAAAACCATTCTTGCTTAATCTCGCCTTTTCTCTTTTACTAAGTCTCGAGCAAGTTAGCGCCCGATGACCCTTGATCTGCCACCATCGAGTTCCCCTCCCGAAAGTACTGATGTCACTCCTCATTCGTTGATCTCTAGATCCAACGGTTCTTGAGCGATGATTCTTCATCTGTCTCCTCACTTTATCTTTGCGGCAATTCTTCGCTGTTTTGTGGGTTCTGTTCCTAATGTAATGGTCTTTGTTGAGGAGAGACTTGCTGCTATTGAAAGTCATACTGTCTCGGGTCGCCTGGGAGCTTGTGCAGGTGAACGTAGAGACCTGACTGTTACTTGCCTTATCGCTACAGTCCAAGCGTTCGTGGATGACATGACTAATGCCGTCTTCGCCCAGGAGAGGAGTAAAATTGAAATATTGTTTCATCATATAGTGTAGCTTTTTGGGACTATGAGTGTTGTGTGCTCTAAGCAAGGCTGAATATAGTTGAGAACCTCCGCTGACATAAATCCTCTGTTTTCCTCATGCTATCTCCATCTTGAGTTGGTGTTTTGATTCTTTCTTCCCCCTGTTAAATTTCTTGTGGTGTTCTTCGGATCTATATCTTCTTTCTCGATCCTCATACGGGGTGAGGGGGTCATGGTATACTTTCTTCATAAACTTCATTATTCTCTTTGACAACCACAACTGGTCTGTCAATTGCTTTGTTGGCATGGATATCAACGTCCTTATTTTGGTTTCTCAGGACATGCTTTATGGTTATTTTTCCCAAACTTTCAAAACTTGTTCTGATCCTTTGATAGATTTCGCTGATGGCTATGCTTTTGAAGTCCCTTTTGGCATCCAATGTGTCTATTATGATAGACGAGTCCCCTATTATTATAGGGTCCTTCATTGCATTTTTGTTTTTAAGCCTTGTGCCTAGGAGAAGGTTGTATGCTTCAGCCTTGTTGTTTGTCATTTCTCCAAGGCCCCATTCATAGGTTATTATTTTTTGTCCATTTGGATCTAGTATAACTCCTCTTCCCCCTGCTTTACCTGGGTTATTTTTTGTAGCTCCATCAAAAAAGAGAATGTGTCTCTTCTGTTCTTTTATCCATTTTGCAAATTCTTTGTCCTCCAATCTTAATTTCCAATTCTTGTTTGTGTGGAATTATTTATTTTTTGCTATAGCTACTAATTTTGCTTTGTTTTCTAACATTGCTTTACTGTACCAATCTTTCTCTTCTTGTTGTAAATTGATCTGGTCCATTTTTGAGATTCCATTTGTACTTATTATCTCTGCAACTTGGCTCCAAGTTTTTGCTAGGATATTGCCTAGATTTGGCTTTTGTTCTTTGAAAATGCATTTGTTTCGGGCTAACCAAATTTGCCAACACAGGATTGAAGGGAGACATTTCCATATCCTATTTATTTTTGCATTTTTTCTTTGTATATGGGTACCTTTTACCCCATTTTTATGAAGAGTTGTCAACTGAATTGTTGGATTTATGTTTATTTCCAAAGGACTTGTTTCCTGTTTCCAACATTCTCTCGCCACCATACAGTTAATGAAGAGGTGTTGGATTATTTCTTCCTCCTTTTGACACATGACACATTTTGAGGACCCTTGTCTTCTTCTTCTTCTTCTTCTTCTTCTTCTTCTTCTTCTTCTTCTTTTTTTTTTTTTTTTTTTTTTTTTTTTTTTTTTTTTTTTTTTTTTTTTTTTTTTTTTTTTTTTTTTTCAGAGGTAAGAATTTTACCTTTGAGAAGGGTCCAGGTGAAGAATTTAATTTTGGGCAGACTCTGAATTCCAAGCTGCCTTCCAAAGACTCCAGTCATTTTGATTGTAAAGTTTTTGGAGGAGGTTGTACCCCGATTTCACTGTGTATTCCCCTCCATTTGGGTCCCAAACAAAGTCATCCTGCTCTTCTATGTTGATGGGCACAGCCCCTGCTAAATGGACTTTTAAAATGTCCCACTCGCTTTTTAGTCTTGGTGGTGTAGCCAGCTTTTTCCATCTTACCCAGTTATTCTGATCCCAATCTAAAATAGAATAAAGAGTGTTAAAACTTTGCTCTTCCATCTATCTCTGAAGTCCCCTTAAATTTTGTTGCCTATTTAAGGGATTTTTCCCCATTATTCTATCCTCCCAGATATAAATTGTTTTGCCATTCCCTGGATTTTTGGATATTTGATCTCTAATAAGAGGAATTATCCTTTTAACTAATTTCCATATTTGGGTGCATGCCCCGTCTGGAATAGTATCAGTGAGCAGCTTTGTTCTATGACAATTTAAGTATTTCATTGTTAGTACTTTTTCCCACCAGTGACTATTCCCATTTATCATTCTCCAGATAATTTTTGTCCCTAGAGCAATGTTCATTAGTCCTGGCAAGCATATTGCTATACCTCCTTTTTCATAGGGAAGAGTAACTTGCTCCCATTTAACAAGGCTGGATTTTTTATCATCTTGTTTTCCTCCTTGCCAGAGGAAGCTTCTAATTATTAGTTCCATTTGCTTGTGGGTGCTTGCCGGAGCCATAATGATTGCATACTGATATATATGCAAGGCCAAGAGAAGTGCTTTAATTAGTGTCACTCTTCCTGCCAGGTTGAGCCACATCACTCCCTAATTCTGAATTTTTTCCCTCATTCTCTCCACTTGCCTGTTCCAGACTTCTGATTTTACAACTGCCTTTGCTAATGGTAGCCCAAGATAAGTGAAGTGGCTCCAATTTATTTTTAGAGGTATTTCCAGAATTTTTGAGATACGCTGCATTGTTTTTGTTGGGGTATTCCAACAATAAATTCTGGATTTGGAGTTGTTTAAAATTCCTCCGAGGTTAGGAGAAATTCATCCGACTTTTTTGAATCGTTTTGCTATGATGTAAGATGCCCCACCTATGAGAAGGGTATCATTTACAAAGAGAGAGTAGTTTATACCTTTGACTCCTCTCGATATTTGGATCCTTGTTATTTTTTTCTCTTTTCTTTGATTTTCCAGCATAGCACTCAACAATTCAGCCATGATGATGTACAAGAATGGAAAAATCGGGCAGCCTTTCCTCAAACCTCATGTGCTTTGGAAAAATTCACTGGGCTGACCATTGATTAAAGGAGCTATCCAAGGATTTGATATATATGCCTAGATAATCTCTATGAAATTTGTTGAAAATCCAAACCTTTTGGGAGCTGCTGCAAGAAAGTTATGGTTAACTCTATCAAAAGCATTAGCCATATCTAACTTAACAATCATTCCTCTCTCATTTCTTTGGATATTGCTGTGGATAGACTCCTGTACAATTATCACATTGTCTGTGATTTGCCTCTTGGGGACAAATCCTCCTTGGTTCTCTAAAATTATTTTCGGAAGTAATTTTTTCATTATGTTTGCTAGGATTTTGGTAAGTATCTTATAAGATGAGTTGCAAAGGGAGATTGGCGTATATCTATTAAAAGTTGTAGGATTGGGTTCTTTGGGAATGAGGGCTAGGAAGGAGGATTTTGTATCTCCTCCAATATTATTTTTTTTGGAAAGCATTTTTGAGCATTCTCATTATGTCTTTTTTGATAATTTCCCAATGTTGTCGGTAAAAGGCCATTGTAAACCCATCTGGACTTGGTGCCTTGTCAGAGTGGAGATTCTACACAACTTCTCTGACTTCTTCTTCAGAAATTTCTTTGCCTAATTCCCTGTTTTTCTGGTCGCTTATTTTTTTTTATGTGCTACAAAATTCCTTCATTAGCTGCCTGCTGGTCACTTGTTGAGAGGAGTTCTTTAAAGTGTTTATGGGCTATGTTTTTTACTACTTCAACTCCTTTTATTTCTTGACCATTTACTTGAATCCGTTTAATCTGATTTTTTGACCTCCTTATTTTCATTGTATTATGAAAGAAGGTTGTATTTTTGTCTCCGGATTTTAGTCAAAGGCATCTTGATTTCAGTCTACTTTCCTCTTCTTCTTGCCTATTTTGCTTATATATTTCCTTTTCTTGTATATGATATTGCTTACTTTCTTCCTTGTTCTCTTTTTCCTTGCAAAGGTTATCCATTTTTTTTTGCAATTCATTTTTCCTAGCTTTCTCCTAGAGATCATTTTCTCTTGCCCATTTTTTTAAGTGCATCCTTAGGTTCTTTAGCTTAGTTTCCCAAACATACTGGGGCGATCCTGTGACACTTTGTTTCCAGTTGTCCTTTATTTGTTTGTCAAAATCTCCCTCGCTGTCCCAAATTGAATTATATCTGAAGGGAAGGGGTCCTTGATTTTCCATCTTTCCCAAGGTTAGCACCACCGTCTTGTGATCTGAAGTTGAGTTGTGAACAATTTTACTTTTCACAAGAGTGTAAGCAGCTGCTATGGTTTCATGAATAAGAATTATGTCCAACCTTTCTTTTATGTTGTTTTTTCCAATTATTTTGTTGTTCCAAGTGTATTTTCCATTGCTTGGTGGAATGTCTATTAATTTGCGTTCTTCTATTATTCCTTCAAGAGATTCTCTTGACGGATTGTTGTGGAAGATTCCACCAAAATTTTCTTCTGCATTCCTTATCATATTTAAGTCTCCTCCTAGGATTAAGTGCCCAATTTGTCTCTCTGCTATTTCTTCTTTAACTGATTTCCAACATTGTTCTTTCTCTCTACAGTGATTTGGAGAATACACGTTTATAATGTTATACTGTTCTTTTGTATTGATATTCCTCAACTTTGTTCAAATCCAGTGTCTGCCGATTTTTTGGGTCATTAATTCCCATTTCTTTTTATTAAAAATGGTGTTGATTCCTCTTGATGCTCCCGTGGCTTCTAACACTACTTCTTCATAATTTTGTAGTTTTTGAATCATTTTTTGATTTTCTTGCTTGTTTAGTTTGGTCTCTTGGATCATATATATGTCTAATTGTTCCTTGGCTAAAATGTCTCTAGCTACATTGACTTTAAAGGAGGTGCCAAGGCCACGACAATTCCAAGAGACCACTATCATTATTTACTATTGTGTTGGTGTGGTCCTCCCTTTCCTCTTTTTTGAGTTTTTTTATGGCTTCCTGTTTGTTTCCCAAGGAATGAATCCATTAGCTGTTGCGTTCCTAGGACCATTTCTTTAGTTGTTGCCTCATCTCTGATTTCTTTATTGGATCCTTCCCACTTTTTTTTTATGGTCCCAGGCTTTGGGGATTTCTTTGGCTTTGTTTCTAGTTAGAATGCAGTCCACTGAAGGAGGAGGTGGGGAGGATATAGGGTTGGGGGTGGATATGAGAGCTAATGAGGTAGGGTTTGAGGGAGGGGATCTGGGAGATAGTGGATCAAAGGAGTCTTCTAATGGCTCAAAAGGATTCAAAGTTGTGTGATCAGGAGGATTAACCTTCGCTAGGGGCTGAGAGGTTATTTCATTTGCTTTTTGGGACTAATACATATTTGATGTTGTCTGCTTATTGGTAGGCTTTTTCATTTTCACTTGTTCCCATGTAGGTTCTTGCTCTTCTACATTTTCATGCTCTATTTTTTTAAGACACCTATTTTCAAAATGACCATACTCGTGACATACCTTGCATTTAAATGGTATTTGATCGTAGTCCAGTTGCTGAATGTGTGTCCACTGGTCGACCTTCATCTTTATTGCCTCTAGGAGGCCTTTTCCGAGATCTACTTCCACACATATTCTTGTGCACGCGTGCATGTTGTCTTTTGGCTCACATCTGTCAATATATTTGCCCACTGCATTTCATATAGCCTTTACAGATTCGTCTCCCTAGTAGTGAAGAGGAAGATGCGAGAGCCTAGCCCACACAGGCACTGCATTTGGGACATCCATCTCCGGATCAAAGTCTGGCGTCTACCTGTTCAGGTATAAATGTCTGGAGTCCATGAAGTACGGTCTGTTTCTAAATATCAGATCTTTGTCCTCCTTTGTTTCAACGCGAAAGGTGTAGTATCCCCTTCCACATAATCATATTGCTATCTTCCCTTGTGTGGTTTCATTCCAGTTTATTTCCACCCATTTTTTCATTGATTTGGGTGAAGGCCATAGCCCTGTGAACTGTCCAACAAATTCGACTTTTTCTAGAGAGATGGCTGCTCTTCTTGGAAGTGCTGGAGGGAGAGAAATATCTAGGATACTTTCAAGTTTATTTACAAATTTATTGACTGATGGCCTGTTCCTTGGAGTTCCATTCTCTGCAATCAGAGATGCGAAGGCTTCTGCGTTTTCTTCATTCCCTGGCTGCATGGAAGAGTGAGGATCTCCCTCCTTAGAGGGTTGCATGGTTTGGTTGGCCTCAACAGTAGGAGGTTGTCGAGGGATGGATCTGCAGGGGCAATGACGACTAGGTCAGTAGGGGCAGTGACGACTAGGTACAAACACACAAACTATTATTAATGATGTTTAAATTCCGTTAAAACAAGTGAAATAGTAAATTATGGAATAATATTAAGATAATATACAAATACAAATAAAAAAATTAGAGGATGAAATCAGAAAACTTCAATAAAATAATAAGATGTCACAATAGAAATATAAAGATCTTTAAGATATGTTTTGCAAGGAATCAATAGAAAAGGAAAAAAAATAATTCTTGCATAAGGGACCATAGTAAAAATTTACTTGCACATGTCAAGAAAACAAATGATATGAAGAAATATAATAATAAAATTATACCAAGAAAAGAAAGATCTCGAGAAATAATTTGAAAAGAATATATTAGAGAAAGAAGAAAATATGTGGTTAAAAAACCTTAATCAAAATTTATTAGAATAAATTAAAAGTTTAATAATAAAGAACAAAGACACTAAAGATGTTAGGAAAACTACTAAGAGGGGTCGGGTGGGGCAGGTGAATAAGTATTTTTAATTCACTTTAATTTCCAATTTCACATTCAGAAATATATACGCTATTGTTATTTATGCAACCTATGTGTGTATGCGATTGTAGTGAATGCAAACCACATATGTTCAGATTACTTAATTTTCCAGAACTTCCATCAAATGTTTAACTTAATGATTGCATTATTAGTTCATTATCCATCCATTATGGAGTAAAGAACATATAAATCACAATACATAAGCAACACATCAACACATATGAACACAAGGATTTTAGGTGAAAACTCAATGTGGGAGAAAACCACCGTTGTTGTCATCTCTTTCTTCTTTCTTATTATATAAAGAAAATATTCATTACATCTTATATTGGTGCAAACTCTTACTAGCATGCGCGCACCCACCTATAGAAGGCTACAACCTCCACACGTTCTCCAGCACCCACGGGAAGGGATCTACAACCCCCTAATCTCGTTTATCGACTCCAATTGGAAGGGAGATCCTACCCCCTCACTAAAGGATACAACCCTCAACACCTTGTGGACCACATTTTAGAATGTTTCACACACAATCCACCTGTCAATCAATCATCAAAACATACATGCCACCTTTCATCAAATTTTCACACTCGACCCACACCAACAATAAGCCCAAACCAATATGCCAAATTAAAATATTGAATCTCAAAATATGAATAACCAAAGAACTATAGACCAACTGAATTACTAAAACATCAAGATACTAAATACATAAGACAACCAATCACTAAACTGAATCTCAACCAATGTAACTAGATCAAATTAATGCAATATATAGTAACATTGTTTTACATCAATTAATCAACCAATCATTGATTAACCAAACATTCATTACTGAAACAATGTGTAATCATTTCAAACCCTGAACAAATGAACTTCAGAATACATACACGAATGTTCTAAAAAGAACCCGTGTATATACGTATCTCCTGTGCATAACATCTACTTATAGATCTCAAATCACTTAATATTGAAACACTGTCAAACTGAATCATTGTATTGAGTCACAATAACAACTAATCATATATATATCAATTCTGACCAGTCATAATGTAGCATCAATGATCAAAATACCATGCCACAACCTAATCAATCCAATCAACACAAATTGAAACATGTGATGTTTATCAAGACATCATTGACAAGAAACAAAAAATAGGACAAACATCATCAATTGTCATCATCATCAAGCAACAAATCAAAGCCTAGTACATATGCACGACCTCCATAAAACAAATATGTGTGTGTATGTGATTACCATGCATGACACTTATGTATATATATATCCGCATACTATATAAATTATTACTGAATTTATATGCAACAATATTGAACCATATTTGCGCATGTATGCGACCTTACTGAAGAAAACTTGCGTATAGATCTTAGATTAATGATACTAACCTTTGTTGCAAACATAACATACTTTCTGCAAGTTTTACTGTCAAAACAAATATCACTTCAAATGCATTCAAGCAAAGCTTGCATCATTAGATACTCAAACATAAACAAATCAGTCAAGCATAATAGTACTCTACGCACTTTCATATTTCTCATATTTGAGCCTTCTCCTTGCTCCCTGATGCACACCTATTTTAGATTAGATCACACATGAATAAATCATTACAAAATTCCTCGATATCCATCTTCTTATATAGCTTTTTCCTTTTTCAATACCTTAAGTAAATCCTTTGGTAATGTCATTAGTATCCATTGACAAGATCAAATAGACGTTTTTGCCACAATTATATGGACAATTAGCATGGTAATGGCGCTTGGTATCCAGATTTCCATGGTTTGGATTATGTCCGACACATTTTTTCATAGGACCTACATATGTACACGACTCTTATTCACAGGTGTCACGTATTCTTTTCAATCTTCACAATTCCCATGCATTATGTAACTGAACTGCCATTTTCTTGTCATATCATCTATAACATTTGTACCAATATTCTTGATATCTGCATTAGTTCCATAACCATCATATTATGACCAATTTGACATCAAGGAAATCTTTGTCAAATAGGTTACCATAAAGGACAACACATTAGCCATAATGCCAACAATCTCCCCCTTTGGACTTGATGGGTACCAAATTGGTGTTTGAAAACCACTTGCAAACACCAAGTCTTCTCTCTCCTTGTTTGACATCAAGGAAAAGGGGTTGAACTAAGATGAATGAAGTACTCCCTTGTAGTGCTCATTAATGTAAGTCTGATCCGCTGATATGAATCATGAAATTTTCATACTGACCATGCTTCCCCCAATCCTATGCTAGACCTTATAAAGATATACAATAAAAATACAAGGCTTTATGACTCAGACAAATATGACCTTTTCTATCACCAATGGCTCATGATTACATCAATCACCCAACATAATGGGTTTACATATTGGATCCAACTTTACATCAATTACCTAAAATAATGGGGTTATATAGAGGCCATGACTTGATCCCAATAGCCCATACATGACTAAATTTTACAATGATTACAACATGGGTATTTTCATGACCTTTCCAGACACACATGCCATCCATAACCATCAAGAATGATTTTAACAATGAGGGAGCTTTGTAGAAAATCCATGATAATCATCAGTAACCACCATGCACTAAATAAGTATTTGCGACATAATCATATGATAGTAGCATAACCATACTCATAATCAAGAAGCAATCTGTCTAATATCATCAACATGTGACCAAATACACAATGTTTCCAAGCATCACCAAGAAACTATAGTAATGGCATAACATTGTGCAATACAACTTTGTCAGCAACTCATCCTTTGACCTTATGTAATCAATGTTAACACACCCTCTCCACACATAGGAAGAGCCACAATCCTCAAGCAACAATATCAATCTCTTGAACCACAACACCATAGGTAACATGTAGGTTTTAACCCCATACAAAAATTACGTACATACGAATTCTAAAATAGAGAAAATAAACAATAGCCAGAGCATAACACATAAAACAAATATACACAAATATTTTCCTGTGGATCCAAAAACAGGACTACTAGATTGATTTTTCATAATGTTCCTTCAATGTTATATTACATATATACATGCCGAAGCATCCAATACCATAGACTGACAACCATCGTGCCCAAAACCATAGGTACGTCCGCCCACCTAATATAGGGTCCAAGAAAATTTCCTTGGGGTGCTGCCCCAGAACCCGTAGAGGGGGGCTAACCGCCCCTCTCAAACCCCCTGTGACTCCTTCACTGCACAATCAGTGCAAGGAAAGGGGGGCTCTGCCCCCCCTCTAACTCCCCGATTAACTAGGGGAGCTAGTCGTGGAAAGAATATAATACAACCCAACATTCTCCCGCTTGTTGTTTTCTTTCCACATGGGGCCACATGAGAGCTTAGTCATTTATCCAACCCTGCAATGCCCATTGTTTCTCTACATCAAGAGAACTTCTCAGAGCTCACAAATTTTTTCAATGTATCTACAATATTCTTCAAAGTGTCTACCTTTACAAGCAACACCTTTTTGTCTTCAATCATATCCCTCACAACGTGATACTGGACATCAATGTGCTTTGTCTTTGAATGGTAAGCAGGGTTCTTTTCCAAGAAAATTTCACTTTGGCTGTCATAGTCTATCATTATAGCTCCCTATACTAACCCCATACTTGAACATAATATCTACAACCAAACTGCTTCCTTTCTTGCATGAGTGGCAGCCATGTATTCTGCCTCTATAGTTGATAGTGCCACTACAGATTGTTTCTTACTCATTTAGTTGACTGCACCTCCAAATAGGTTAAACACATACCCAATTGTAGATCATCTTTGATCCAGATCTCCAGCCCAGTCTATATCAACAAAGCCACGGATATCCAAAACTCTGTCCAATCCTAGTCTTCCTTGGTAGCACGAACCATAATCACTAGTGCCACACAAATACTTGAAAACCCGCTTCATTGTTGTCCAATGCTCCTTCCATGGTTTTGACATAAACCTACTCAATATTCCCACTGCATGTACAATGTCTGGTCTAGTATAGACCATTGCATACATCAGGCTACAAACAGCACTTGCATATGGAACACAGGACATGTCCTCTTCCTCTTCTTGTGTCTTGGGACATTGTTCAACAGATAACTTTACACCTATAGGAATAGGAACCTTCACCGGTTTACTATCCTGCATATTAAACCTCTATAATATTGTCTCGACATACTTCCTCTGGTTTAACCAGAGCTTCCTCTTTGCCTAATCTCTTTTAATTTCCATTACCAAAATATAGTTTGCGACACCAAGATCTTTCATGTCGAATTTGGAGGACATTTGGGTCTTCAAATCCTGGATATTTTCTTTGTCATTAACAACCAACAACATATCATCCACATATAAGACAAAATAAATAACACGGTCACCAATTAATTTAAAATACACATAGTCATATGCTTTGCTTTTGGTGAAGCCAAGTCCCCTTATAAATGTATCAAATTTCTAATACCACATCCTTGGTGATTGTTTTAACCCATATAGAGATTTTTTTAACTTGCATACCAATTCTTTCTTACCCTTCACTGCAAAGCCTTCACGTTGCTTCATGCAACTATCCTCTTCCAGATCCCCGTGAAGAAATGTTGTCTTCACATCCATTTGTTTTACCTCGAAATCAAAAGCAACAACAACAGAGAAAATCAATCTAATAGAAGCTACCTTGGCAACACGAGAAAAAATATCCTCAAAATCAATTCCCGACACCTCGGAATAACCTTTTGCTACCAACCGAGATTTGTATTTCTCCACCTTTCCTTCTGCATTTGTCTTCTTCTTGAACACCCATTTGCTGCCAATGGGTTTCCTTCCAGCCGGCATGTTACACAAAAATTATCACCTTGACATTCTACAATCTGTGTGAGTCTATCACCACTCATACTTTCCTCCTTTGCAAGTCTTAAGACTTAGTTCTTCATATCAAGCCTTGAATATAAGAGAAAGCCCGTAAAAGTGTCTAAAACCCTAGTTCCACACTTTCTCTTAACGTTACCTACGGTCCCGCACCTGACCGCTCTGTCCCTGTGTTATGGGTGCGGACCCCTATAAAAGTTAAAAAGGCACAAGTACATTCTTAAAAACCACTTTGAGTCATTTATGGAAGCTTCTAGAGGGAATCTTCAGGTGGCAAGTTCGATCCTTAAAGGTTCATGCATCCCATACCTTAAGGAGCTAACCCCTTGATGTGAGGAGCTTATCTCTTTGAAGGAGGACTCTATCCCTTCATAGGTGGACCTGTAACCTCCTTCCTTTGCACTATAAAATGAAGCATTGGGCTAGTTACTGAGGAGGTTGAAAGCTGAATATTTTTGAGGTGAAATGCTGTTGGAACTTAGTCTTCCTAATTGAGCTTTTGTGAGGAGAGATTACATACCTTTTTGATCTCATTTGGAAGAGAGTGAGGTTTGTCAAAGTAGAGGAGATTTCTGTTTTGGACACTGGGAAAAGCTTGTACAACATCAAGGCACCAAAGATTGTAAAGTTCTTCTATTTCAAAGTTAATACAATAAAGTTTATTTTTCTCAATAAGCTGTGTTTTATGGTTTATTTTGTGGATTCCTTGATCACCATAATGAACATGATTTATTATATTAGCTATGCAGGTGTTATTTGATGTGTGCTTGTTTGTGATTGCAGGTTCTCTAAAGGAAACTCTTTCAGACGGTTGAAGCATGGCTGCCACAAACTAGCGTTGGACTTAAGGTAGGGTCTAAACATCTCTTTAATTTTTATTAATGAATCGCAATATGTTTAGAGAAAGGTAGATTTGCTTGTCCTGCTTGTTGCTAGATATCTGTTGATACTAGGGAGATCGGCCTTGTCTACAAGATTGATTTATCCAGCCAACAAATTGGCGACTCCACTGTGGAACTGAATTTGGTTTTTTGATTTTCCTTTGTCTTTGACTTGAGAAACTTGTTCTTGTTTCTGGTTTTTGCTTGATGTGTGTGGGATTGGGTAGTTTTTAGGATCTGGATTATTTTTTGTTTTTTTCAAAATTTTTAAGAGGACCGCATGTTTTGTTTACAATACAATGCAAACATTTCCGCACTGTTCCTTTAGTGCACAGAGCGGTACCGCATCTGGTTTTACTAGAAGCCTACAGACCCTGTTAAAATTTTTGAAAAACCTAAAATGTTTTCATCCAGTTAAGTTTAGGTTTTATTTACGACTTTTAGTCTCTGCCCAGATCTGCATGTGTCCTATCAAAAGTCTCTTGTGAGTAAGTTCCATTGGTTTTTTTGTTTTAGATGATTTTCTAGAAGTTTTGCATACCTGGATTGTTTTTCACTCGGTCTCTGTAGTGACTCAAAGATTAGAAGCCTAAGAAACCTTAGAATACCCTGGTGTCTTTTTGTCTTCTTGATGAGTGTGGCTGGTTTGTGAAATCTACCCTTGGTGAGAAATAGATTTCATTTTCTCTTTGCAAATTTTTGAACGAACTTGCTTGTAAGTTTTGAATTTCATTTTTTATAAAGAAAACATAACTGGTGTTTTTTTATTGATTTGTTATTCTGAATGAATTAACCCTTAATTTACTGAATAACTAAGTAAAACGTCCTCGAAAGTATTTGAAGCTTTTATTTTGATTAGGTTTTTAGAAGTTTTTAGATCTCAAGATTAGTTTTTAATAGTTTTGAGTGTTTTCTAGAAATCATAGAATCTCTTTTGAAAGAATTGTTTTCTGTAGTTTTGAGTGTTGAAAAAGAAAAAGGGATTTATTTTTTGTGAGCATAATTAGTAGTCTCGTTTTGAGTTTATTGAAAAAGACAAAAATATTTTCTTTTCATTTACATGTTGAAGGAAAGATTTGTTTTTCAAAGAATTGCATTCTCAACTCTTACTTTTAGCTAGAAATTCATTGAAGGAAAAATGAATTGTTTATCATTTTAGGTGCATTTTTTAGTGTTTTTGGAGTCAAGTCTTCACACCATCAAAGTTTCATCTCCATACCTATTGACTTAAGAAATAACCTATAAAAGTAATGCTTAATTAAAATTGATTTAGCAATCTTTTTATTTCTAGGGCTCTTATCACCAATATAGCTTAGGCTAGTATCTTGGAGTAGGGAGTAATTAACTCTCCAAGATAGTTAAAACAAACAAGTAGCTATATCTTGTGGTAGGAAATAAATCCAATTGTAATCGATATAATCTGGGAAGCTCCTCATAAAGGAGTTAATCACAAGATCATGTCCGAACTTTTAAGACAATCAAGTCTGTCTCATTGGGAAAGATAGAAGATTTGCGCATATTAAAAACGGTAAACCTCGGATTAACCATTGTTGAGGAACCTGGGGTCACTTGTTGGTAAAACTCAGATTGATCATGTCGAGGAGCCTTCAAGGGGATTGAGCTTTGTTACTCTACCCTTGCGCGTAGATCGGATCATAGATTGTTCCCCCAGTTGTATTTGTTACTGTTGGTAACCTTAGTGACCATAATCTTAAGATTCTTTCCTAAGGTGACGGTGAAGGATGGGTCTCACTATACCTGGAGAAGACGCCGACTAGACTCACGTGGACTCTCTGAGGGGTTCTCTTCACTCGAGACGGTTTTGTGAAGAAACTTGTGCTAGTTTGTTTCATTAAGCAGGTTGTCGGGGTAACTGTTCCAACCGCCCTTTCTGTATTGAATTTTGCGACATTGGATTTCATCACCAACTAGTGTTTTTGGTATGGAAAGTTACTGTTTGTGTGTGGTTTGAACTCTTAGATTTTTTAGGTGTGTTATTCAATTGTTTGGTTCTTTAGAGACTCTAGGTGGTTTTATTTAGATTTTCTTTGTTTGCGTGTGAAGTAATTAAAATATTTAATCGTGGTTGAATTATCGAGACAATCCCTTAGACTTTGGGGGTAACCTCCCAAGTATACACCAAGCCAACTTGAAGGGCTACGAGCTCTTGTATCACCTAGTGACAGTAGAGTTGGGTCATCGGAAGCCAGAGAGTCTTCTTTAATTATTCATCCTGATTATCAAGTTCAAGCAATAGAGTATATTTCTGAACCAATTTCATTTTCTGAAGTTACTGGTAGTATTTCTCCTACTAGTGAATTAATTGAAGAACCTAAAATTTATGAGCCTGAAACCGAATCTGCTGCTACTCCATCTTCAGGATTTGCTTCTCCAACTTCTAGTGGTCCTAGTTCACCCAGGGTAGGAAGTATCATTACCCAAAATCTTCCTTTTGGACTCATTTCTATTGAATAACTTGTTAGCCCAGACAAATATACAACTCTCCCTAAAAATCAACCGACTTTAGAACTTAGGGAGCGTGAATCAATCTTCTATAGTCCTTTTAGAAGTGACGCTTGGTACGTATCATTAACGAACTTTTTAGAAAACCTAGGTCTTAGTTTTTCACCACCTCAAATTCCTTTTCATCCTACGCCCAAAGGTTATTATCCTCCTTTGAATATGTTGAAACGGTCATCCATGTTTTCCCAAACATCAGAAACATTTTTATATGGCGGTGCTTTTGTTCCTTATGGGTATTAGTCACTCATTGGTACTTTTTTATGAGCATCTTCTCAACCAATTGCACATGGGATATCAACTGGTAATAACGGAACTCAAGTTTCGAGCATAGAAGAAATTCTTATGATGTATGGTACTATTCCAAATCCGCAACCTCAAGGTAGTCAGTTACCGCTTGGAGGGCAACCTCAAGGTAGTCAGTTACTGGCTAGAGGGCAACCTCAAGGTAGTCAGTTACCGCTTGGGGGGCAACCTCAAGGTACTCAATTACCGCTTGGGGGGCAACCTCAAGGTAGTCAGTTACCGCCTGGGGGGCAACCTCAAGGATAGTACATATCTTCGGGATAGTACATACCTCAAGGTCAACCCCCAGACTCAGTACATACCTCAAGGTCAACCCCAGTATCAATATATACCTCAAGGTCAACCCCAGTTTCAGTATATGCCTCAAGGTTATCAAGCTCAAGGTGAATACCCAACTCAAGGTTTCCAACCGCCTTTTGGTCAACCATTTGTGCAAGGAGCTGGAAATGTACCTCTCAATTATCAGCCCTACGCTCAACTCGGTTATGGTCTTCAATATGCTCAACCTTTTATGGGTCCATACCCTGGAATAAACATGGTGTGGGATCCATCTCAAACTCAACAGATTTTGCAACCTAATGTGCAGTTATCAAGTTAAGCTGGACAACGTTTGGTTTCTGGTCCAACCCAGCAACCTGTCCAGCCTACTGTTCAAACCTCTGCACCTAGTGTAGTTAATCAGCCTAGGCTTAGTCCACCTCGAACTCCGCCTCAAACGACTGCTGCAACTACTGCAGCTTCTATTCAATCTATCCCACCTACTTCTGGAGTATCGGCAGCTCCGGTTTCTACTATTCCTACATCAACTCCTCAAGCCTCTTTACCACAGTCAGGACCTACAGTTCAGACTTCGGTTCAGAAGCCTGTAGGACAAACCTGGTCCAAGTACGGTTGTCACAAGTCAACCGCAATTTACTTATAAATTGTACGAGGGACAGTACCAATTCAGTCCTGTTGTACACAGCCCAGTTTATCAGTATCAACTGTACCCTAGATATACTTATCAACAACCTCAATAACCCCAGTTTGGTCCAGTTAATCCTGGTTTTCCGGGAGGATATAATATTCCTAATGCAAATCCAATTCTAGGTTATCTTGGATATCCTCCTCTTGGGGCTGGTTTTGTGACCCAAGGTTTTCGCGACCCTAACCATTAGTTACCATTTATAGCAACTTTGGATTTACCTGATTTGTCGTGCCTTACGAACGATCCAATTAATTATCTTTCGTATTGGCCGCCAATGCCTAATAAGTTGCCCAGTGATATCCCAAAGTTTGAGGGTAAGTCAAGAGAGGATCCGTCAAACCATGTGATGACTTATCACCTCTGCTGGGCATCTAATTCCATTATCGATGATTCAATTTTCTTACGTCTTTTTCAACGCACTCTGATTGGTCTTGCTGCCAAATGGTACATTGAGTTACCACGAGGCTATTTTTATAATTTTAGTCAGTTAGCCACTTCTTTCTTAACTTATTTTCAGTTGTCTGTCAGATACGACAATGGCACGAAATTATTAACTTCATTAAAACAATCAACGTCCACATATATTTCAGATCATATTCATGAATGGCGACGCAAACGACGTTTAGTGAAAGTTTTTATTCCATTTCAAATTTTAGTAGAATGGTTCATTAAATCGTTATTACCTAAAATCACTGAAAATGTAGCTAAGGCAGGATTTGTTACTGAAGAGCAGATAATTGCTCAGGCTCAATACCTTGACCTCGTTTATATGTAGTTGGGTACTTTACATGAAAAAATCCCTGACCTTCCGAAACACAACCAAATAACTGCAGCTCCTTCAGGGTCTCATGCCACTGATGGTATGATTGGTTCAGTTAGTACCAAAAGTAAGAAGAAATCTTCAAAGAATTCTTTTCCTATTATAACTTTACCATATTCCCCAACAGGAGACTCTTTCGCTGAAATTCCTGTCGATATCCATGTTGTAGACTCCTCTACGGTCAAATCAAAATCCGGTGGTAAAAAGAAGGGGAAGAAGAAAAATAAACAAAACTCAAAAGACAAATCAGATAAAAATGAATCTACTGACAAGAAACGTAAACCTCGCTATCCTTGTCTCATTTGGGATGAGGAGCATTTTACAAGAGACTACCCACATCGAGCTGAGGTTTTGAAAATCGTCAAAGGTTCTCAAACGCGCGTTGTATTGAATGATCCTTTTCCTAGCCAAGATAGTAAGATGATCGGTTCTTCCTAAAATGTCTTAGAAGAACCCATTATGATGACGTCCCATGTTAGGATTGTGACGCAATCACAAGATTATTATAGGTTTTAACCCCATACAGAAATTACCTGCATAAGAATTCTAAAACAAAGAAAATAAACAATGCGAGAGCATAATACATAAAACACACATGCACAGATATTTTCCCTTGAATCCCAAAACCGAGACTACCAGCTTGATTTTTCATTATTTTCGTTTCAATGTTACAATACATATTTATACATGCCGAAGCATCCAATACCATGGACCGAAAACCATCGCGTCCAAAACCATGGACCGAAAACCATAGGTAGGTTCACCCACCTAATATAGGGTCCAAAATTTTTTCCCCAGGACGCTGCCTCGGAACCTCGTTAGAGGGGCTACCTCCCCCCTCTAACCCCCCGGACGGGGGGGCTGCCGCCCCCCTCGTGACCCCCCCGCTGCGCATTGGCGCAACGAAGAGGGGGCTTCGCCCCCCCCCCTCTAATCTCTCGGTTCACTACATAGGTTAGTCGTGGAAAGAATATAACACAACCCAACAATTATGGTAGTAAAAATCTTGTTGGTGGTAAGGAAGCAGAATCTTATAATCCAAACCCATCAACTTCAACTCCTTCTATTTCTGATCCGCTACAGATTGAGAAACCTAACCCAAACTTAGTAATCAAACCGCCTGCTAAAGGTATACTTCGGAAGTCAGCTTTCAATCCACATGCGAGAGCTGCTCAGAATTATAACATTGTTGAAGATTTAGCTATTTCCCCTTTAGCAATGTTGGCTTTGGAGGTGCTGCAATCATGTCCAACGCTGTGTAAATTACTATTGTCTGCTATAGGAGCTGTTGATATTCAGGATTCAAACCTTATAATATTTGATTTAGAGAATAGTACACCTCACCTACCTCATCAAAGGGCGTTCCAGATTCCAGTGTTAGTCAAAAACAGACCTTGCTTTCGGACTATGATTGATGAGGGAGCTTCTACGTGTATTATGTCGATCCAGTGTTGGAGATCGCTTGGTTCTCCTACACTCAATCAATCCCTGATAATTCTAAATGCTTTTGATGGCCGAGAGTTTCATCCTTTTGGCATTTTGCAGGATTTACCTATAGGGGTTGAAGACAAAACTGTAAATCTAGATGTGGAAGTGGTTGATGCCCCTCTAGATTACAACCTTCTCTTGGGTCACAGTTGGTCTTACGCTATGATTGCTATTGTTTCATCGGTCTTTCGGCTTATCAAGTTTCCTCATAATGGAAGGATTGTTACGGTAGACCAGCTGACTTATTTTTCATCCAGCCCAGCCTCTTCTGATAGTATTCAACATGTTGGTAAAACAACTATCCTTTACAAGGATATTGGGGTAGGTTTGATTAAATATTCTGGTTTACTAGGAACTTTTTCATTTCCTCCTCCTAATGTATCGCCTTATTTTGCAACTATTCATATGATTTCATCGAACACTATTGCGTTTGATGATCCTTGGATCGTACCTTTCGATTCTGAGGTGGATTCATTTGGTAACGCCATGCCTTTGAGTCCTTTTTAAATTTCATATCAGGCTGTACAGTCGTTTTCTGACTCTTGTACAACTGAAATCGATCCAATGAATGTGGTCCGTGGAGAATCACTTTCAATATCAACCTCAGATTCAACAACATTTTTTGATCCTGTTCATACTGATGAACAGATTCGTGAATTTTTTTCTATTGATGATTTACCATGGGAAGATATTCATCATCGATCTTCATTTTTACCTAAGCTTGATCATTTTGAAAATGATTTCTCATCTATTTTTACAGTTGATTATGTTAAAGAACAACAAAATCCATTGCAACATTCTGATTCTGAGTTGAATTTGAGAAATATCTCTCAAACGGTTCCTATTGACATTTCAGTGAAACCCGGAATTATTGAAAACATTCATATAGGTGCTTCCTGTACTAACGATGAAATCCAAAATTATAAAACCCTATTTCAAGAATTCTGCGATGTGTTTGTCTGGTCATATGAAGAGATGCCAGGAATCAATCCATCAATTGTTGTCCATGAAATTAAAACTTACCCGAATGCTAAACCTGTCCGGCAACGTTTGCGTTAGACACATCCGCAAAAATCTGCTACTATTAAAGCTGAAGTTGAGAAATTACTTCGAGCAGGTTTCATTTATCCAATTCCCTTAACGGATTGGGTATCGAATATTGTTCTTTTTAACAAAAAGCAAGGAACGATAAGAATATGTATCGATTATAGGGATATTAATCGAGCTTTTCCTAAAGACAATTATCCAACCCCCTATATCGATAAAATTATTGATGATTGTGCCGACAGTGAAATGTTCTCCTTTATGGATGGTTTTTCAGGTTACAATCAAATCACCATACTCCCTGCTGATTAACCTAAAATGGATTTCATTTGTCCATGGGGGACATTTGCTTATTGCAAATTACCTTTTGGATTAAAGAACATCGCAGCAACTTTTCAAAGGGCTATGTCTTACCCATTTCATGACATCAAGCACATTATGCAGCCTTATCTCGATGATTTACCTGCCCATTCATTACTTAAAGCCGATCATCTCACTCATTTACGAGAAATCTTTATGAGATGTAGGTATTATCGAATTAGGTTGAATCCACACAAATGTGTTTTCTGTATAGAAATGGGTCGTTTATTGGGATTTGTTGTTTCGAAAGCCGACATTCGTGTCGATCCCTCCAAGGTTGAAGCTATTTTCAAATTACCTCCTCCTTCAACTCTTCGCCAACTCCAAAGTTTGCAAGGGAAAGCAAATTTTTTACGTCGTTTCATTCCTAACTACGTCGAGATAACGAAAGGTTTTACCAGGTTGTTGAAACATAATACTCCATTCGTTTGGGATGAGACAGTTAACAAATATTTTGATGCACTTAAAGATGCATTGACCCATGCACCATTATGGCATCCTCCCAACTACAACCAGAATTACTTCTTATACCTCGCCGCTTCTCATTCCACCATTGGGATGGTATTAGTTCAGGAAGATGAATTCAACAATAAACATGTGATTCACTATCTTAGTCAAACTTTGAATCCGACTGAGCTTAAATATTCGTATGTGGAAAAATTGGCCTTGGCAGCTGTTCAAGCTGTCCAAAGATTTCATCACTACATCTTATTACGCAAAACCACGGTAATTTCTGACTGTAACCCTATGACATATATTTTGACCAAACAATTGCTAGGGGGCAAGTATTCCAAATGGATAGTTATCCTGCACGAATTTGACTTGGAATTTGAAAAATCCAAGGCAAAGAAATCTTTGGTTTTTGCAGAACTGATGTGTGATTTCCCGCGCACTGATATTGAAATTGTGGCGGAAGAACTCATTGTGGATGAATCCTTGTTTCTTATCAGTACTCTTGATCCATGGTATGGAGATATAATTGTTTATCTCCAAACTCAATCTTTTCAGCCTGAAATCTCATGATCTCAGTGAAGGAAAATACGTTTCCAATCCTAACAATACAATATTATTGGAGATACACTCTATCGTCGTGGGGCGGATTCTATTTTTTAACGTTGTCTAACTCATGAAGAAGCTGAAAAGGTTCTGAATGACTGTCACTCTGGAGCATGTGGTGGTCATATGTCTGGGTATGCCACAACCCAAAAGATATTTCACGTTGGTTATTTATGGCCATCCTTATTTAAAGATTGTATCTATGCAGTCTGGAAATGCCACAATTATCAAATTTTTTATCTTAAGATGTGTGCTCCACTTGCTCCTCTCCACCCTATAATTGTCGTCGGTCCTTTCACAAAGTGGGGTATCGACTTTATTACATGTAACCCTCACTCGGCCGGGGGGGTATGCATATATAATCATTGTGGTAGATTATTTTACTAAGTGGGCCAAGGCGATGCCTACATTTTCGGCGGATGGAAAAATTACTGCAATTTTTGTTTTCAATCATATAATTGCTAGATTCGATGTTCCTCAAGTTATTATTATTGATCATGGAATTCATTTTTGAAGCATCATGATGACTGAACTAACAGATCAACTTGGCCCGCATCACAATAGTTTTACTCCATATTTACTCCATATTACCCATAGGCTAATGGACTGGTTGAAGCTATCAATAAAGTTCTAGTCACTATGATCCAACGAATCATTGGTATTCATAGGTTGAATTGGCATGACATGTTATTTTCAGCACTTTGGGCATATCGAACCTCAGTAAAAACATCAACTGGTTTCACTCCTTTTCAACTAGTTTACAGGTTGGAAGCAGTGTTACCCATTGAATGCGAAATTCTGGCATTGCAAATAGCCATAGAATTACTCCCAGCCACTTCCGAAGAGGAGAAAAAATTGTTGTACTTAGCTCAGCTAGATGAGAATCGACGTGATCCTGCATTAGCAATTGAGACTCATGCAAAACGAATAGAAGCTCAGTACGACCGAAATGTTACACCTCGTAATTTTTCGGAAGGAGACCTAGTTTTACTATACGATCAAGCAAACGATAAGCTAGGGGATGGAAAATTTGTACCTATGTGGCATGGTCCTTATGTTGTTAAATGAAAGCTGGCAAAAGGGGCCTATGAATTGGTAGATTTTGATGGTGTCTCTTTGGGTAAACTTAGAAATGGGCTTTACCTGAAAAGATATTATGCTTAAATATTGGTGTGGAGATTTTTGTTAGAATAGTTTCTTTCTAGTTGGTGTGTTTTAGATTAGGAAAGTGTGCCTAGTTTAGAGAGTGTTTTTATCATTATTCTTGCTTATCTTTATTTTACTCTTGATATTGCAGATGTCGATGTCTCTTAAAACATACATTGGTTTTGCTGATGGTGCCTGTCGTAGTACACGGAACATTTCTTCTGCAACTTGGGTTATTTATTCACCCTCTGACGAGTTAGTATCTATGCATGGGGTAAGCCTCGGTCAAACAACAAATAACATTGCAGAGTATAGTGCAGTGATTGAGCTATTATCTGAATCCATCTCATTTGAGATTCGGAGTTTGATTGTCAGGTTAGATTCTGAACTCGTTGTATTACAACTTAATAGGGTTTATGCTATTAGAAATCCAGTGTTATTAAGATTATTTTTGAAAGTCTGTCTCTTGGAATGTGAATTTGACTACATTGAATATCAGTATATTCCAAGATATTTAAATACATTAGCAGATGCAGTTGCTTCTCGAATGTTAAATAGACATTTGCAATAATCAAAAAACTAAATTTAAAACATTCCATAACATGTTATACAAGATAGCCAATAATAGTGATATATCATAGCATAGAATTGTGTCAAATATACATCGTCTTCGATCATAGGTTGAAAAACACCTTATAATCGGCAAAAATGATAGTACAAAAAGACATAAAATGTCGTATGAGTCTACAAAGGTGATCATCCTATCTTTGATGATGATCACGGTAAGAAACTACTGCTCGGGCCACCCTACAAAGGAACCTCCTAAAAGGTCCTGGGACCCCAATCACATAGCATTGTAACCTAAGTGGAATATCATCTATGCTAGTCTCTGGAATATCTGTTGTCAAACGCTCTAGATGATTCTCCAATTAGGTCAGGGTCTCTGTAGATTGGTCCTGTGGGGTCAGTATTGCTGCAACTGGGTGTCTCCTCTCATAGGGCTGGAGAGCAGCTGGTCACCGTGGACCCACATCTGCATTTAAAACTTTTTACTGTCAGCTTTGGACGATTTAAAAATAAAAAAATTAGTTAAAAATTTAGAAAGTGTTGAAAATGATTTTACATGAATCATCCCATTGCTCTCCTGGTAGAAGAACCATGTCTCGGTCACCACGATAATCCATCCCAGCATATGGAAAATCCTGAATCACGAAAATTTGGTTCCTCAACGAACAAAAATACTCAGGTGGAAATCAGACAACCTTTGAACCCTCATCAGGATGGCGGGCCATCACTGCAACCCAACGCATAATCCTAGGCTCTCGAGGAAGTCCAGCCTCAACAAAACGTTGCTGTGGGACCAACATAGGGACCCTCTCTAGACCAAAGCTCACAACCAAGAAACCATATCCAAAGTTTTTTAGTTGTCCGTTCTTTGCTCTAGTCAGTTGGCCTTTCACATTCGCCAACACAGCCTCGCACCAATTGAAGATGGTGCCTCGATAACAGTCTATTGCCATTCACATCTGGGATTCGGTAGCTACATGCAATTTTGCGCTCCTGCATAGTCTGGTGACAATAAAGGAAATCACTTTAAGTTCAGGACGGGAGATAGTTTTAATATCTATCTGTTTGTACTCTGTTTGGTCATTGCAAAACTCTAGTCGAAGACTAGCGACAGACTGGCCACCTGGCCTAGTCCCGAAAAGAGATAATCATTCGCCTCTCTTGGGCAAACTAGTCAAGAAATATATGTCCTCTAGCTCGATTTCGAGTCGGTGGCCACCAATCATGAAACACTGGTCCTATGTGCTCCACCTGTCTACCATCCATTGCAGGAAGTCTACCTGAGCCCTCATGCCGGGTATGGCCCAGAATTTAAATAGTTTGCATGCTTTTAATGCCCATATTGTAGGTGGATGAATTAATGTGGCAAGATCCACATCTTTGTGCTCGCGTTCCCGCCAAATAAGCATTTTGTATATCTTACATTGCAAAAAGGCTATTAGAACAATTTAGTTCAAAAAAATTTGGGCTGAAATGGAAAAAAATTCAATTTTAAAATGTACTTCATGGGGTTTGCACCTGCTAGTTAGGGACAGTGCATAGTTTTGCACTCATCCTTAGGAGCAGGTGCGGGATCCTGACTTTTTCCTTTGTACAAAAAAGTCGGGGTCCGCAGGGGCCGCATGTTGCACCTGCGGACCCCCGCGAGTGGTTTTTTAAACAAAATTTTCCTTAAAAAATCAATTTCAAAGCCCTAAAATGAAAATTAAACGGTTGAAATGCAAGATAGGGATGATGTGGATTACTTGGAGCTGACGGTTTTCGATTCCAACGGTCGGATTTTCCGCAATCTTCACAGGAAGTTTCTTACCCAAAAGCTCTTACTTCTCACTTTGGAGTCAAACAGTAAAAATGAATTTACAAAAGCCCTTTTTATAAGCTTTTTTGAATAAATGAATTTTTAATTTATTTATTTTTCACTTAAAAAAGGTAACTTTTTGACGCATTTTTATTTATTTTAAACAGGTATGAGTAATGTTTTGAGTTTTTGTGTGGAATATTGGATTTTCACGGAGAATTGATCATTTTCAACAAAGAGCATACTTTTTCACTTTTTCGGACTCCTCCAAAATTTACGAAAAAGCGAAACATTGGAGTCCTCTTTAAGCTCTTTTCTGACTCATAAAATATGGAAAGATTGCCGAGTTTTTTCTTTTTAAACTAGTTAAAATGGAATTAAAAGGACAGTCCACTTACAGCTCTTTTCTGATCGTATAAACATGAACAGATTGTTGGACTTTTGTCATTTCAAGTTCGATATTGGTTATAAAATGACGTGTTTTCGATTACTTTTTTACTTTTTTCAGATCAGAGTCACTAATTATGAAAAGTACTCCTTGATCTTAATGGTCAAGCAGTTCTCTCAAGTATTATTTTATACTTTTTTCAGGCTTGGGAGACACAATTTACGAAAAAGGGCACCCATGGAGTTTTCTTGATTTTTTCTTCTGACTCCCTAGAATTAAAAAACATCGATTTTCCTATATTGGACTTGTTAAAATTCAACAGTAAATGACTTGTTCAATTTTAAACAGGAACGAACCACTCCTTCTTAGGGTTCGAATTTTAAACTAAGTTGGACTCATTCGAAGGATGAGCTTATAATCAAGCAAATGTTATCCTCCTCAATCTTGTCAAAAATAAAGAGGTACTTGCCAGAAATGGTGGGGGAAAAGAGAGAAAAATGAACCTGTTTGTTATACTTTGTGTTTTAGAACAGCAGTTAACCACTCTTGAACACAACACTTTTTGTTCACCTGGGTTGGGAAATCCTTTGCCTAACAGTTAATCAAACCATATTGAAAGTATTCAGCCAGTTTCTGGGTATTAGCTTTGGGTCAATTGTCACCAAACCATCTGCAGTGTCATTATGTGTTCAAGAGGTCAATTCAAATAAACCATTCATTTGCAAAATATCTTTCATCCATTTTGACCATCCCTGAGTTAGTCCTTGCCAAATACATTTCCTAAAAACTTGATCTACGATTTCGTGTTGTGGGCTTATCTACGACAGATCGCTTTCTATCGACTTTAGCTCATTATCTAGAAAGATGATCTAGAAATCGTCAGTACCTTGGAATCTGCATGCCTTAATGGCAGGTTTCTCGCTTTCGACGACAGGTTGCATCATTGACCTTCGATCAAAGGATTCTATTACATGTTCGACATCAACTCATCTATTCACATTTCATGGATTGTACTGAGTACTTTGAGAGCCATTGACATTACTGGTGGTTTCTCTCACACTTGTTAACAGTTCACATCATTGACTGGTAATCAAGTGGTTTCTACCATGTTCGACTTCAACACATTCATTCACATGGATAGAATCGTACTAGTTCGGGAAGCAGAAATCAGGACCCTGGATCTAGTTTCCACCATCCAGGTTGCGAGGAATTTTGTTATTAATTATACAATGGACTATTTATAAACAGATGGTTGTGCCCATACTGTGTCTACATATGTCTATACTTGTGATGTATTACAAAATCGTTCCTGTATCAGAGCAGTATAGTTAGTTCTCTAGTCAGTTTTTTATCTGAGCATGGGAATTCCTACCTCAGCGATGATATGTTCACATATATATATATTTTGCATTGAATGTTTTTACAAGTTCTGACCGGGGTGTCCATAGGATGATCCTTGAAATGATAAAGTACTTCACTCTTCTTAGATGACAAATGCTATCCTCATCTATTACAGACTTCGCACTTTAGGGGGCAATCTGTTGCACAAAAATTGTCACCTTGACATTCTGCAATATGTGTGAGTCTATCACCACTCATACTTTCCTCCTTTGCAAGTCTTAAGTCTCAGTTCTTTATATCAAGCCTTGAAAATAAGAGAAATCCCTTAAAAGTATCTAAAACTCTAGTTCCACACTTTCTCTTAGCATTACCTGCGGTCCCGCACCTAATGGTCATGTACCCTGCGCACCTGACTGCTCTGTCTCTGTGTTATGGGTGCCGACCCCTGTAAAAGTTAAAAAGGTGCAAGTACATTCTTAAAAACTCATTTTGAGTCATTTCTGAAAGCTTCTAGAGGGAATCTTGAGGTGGAAAGTTCACTCCTTAAAGGTTCATGCATCCCATACCTTAAGGAGCTAACCCCTTGATGTGAGGAGCTTATCCCTTTGAAGGGGGACTCTATCCCTTCATAGGTGGACCTGTAACCTCCTTCCTTTGCACTATAAAATGAAGCATTGGGCTGGTTACTGAGGAGGTTGAAAGCTGAATACTTTTGAGGTGAAATGCTGCTAGAACTTAGTCTTCCTAATTGAGCTTTTGTGAGGAGAGATTACATACCTTTTTTATCTCATTTGGAAGAGAGTGAGGCTTTTCAAAATAGAGGAGATTCCTGTTTTGGACCCTGGGAAGAGCTTTTACAACATCAAGGCACCAAAGGTTGTAAAGTCCTTCTATTTCAAAGTTAATACAATCAAGTTTATTTTTCTCAATAAGTTGTGTTTTATGGTTTATTTTATGGATTCATTGATCATCATAATGAACATGATTTATTATATTAGCTATGCAGGTGTTATTTGATGTGTGCTTGTTTGTGATTGCAGGTTCTCTAAAGGAAACTCTTTCGGATGGTTGAAGCATGGCTGCCACAAACTAGCGTTGGACTTAAGGTAGGGTCTAAACACCTCTTTAGTTTTTATTAATGAATCACAATATGTTTAGAGAAAGGTAGATTTGTTTATCCTGCTTGTTGCTAGCTATCTGTTGATACTAGGGAGATCGGCCTTGTCCGCAAGATCGATTTATCCGGCCAACACGACAACTCCACCAGATCCCAAGCCTCATTTTTGTGCAAAGATGTCATTTCATCAACCATGGCCTCTTTCCAAAGTTTTCCATCCTCTGAACCTAAGGTTTCCTTCATAGTTCTGGGATCATCATCAGTCATAGATAAAGCAAATTTGAACAGAAAGTAGATGGACTATACCTTTTTGGCTACCTTCTTTCTTGAACTGATCTTCTCACAACCAGAGTTTGTGGATGTTCATCTTTTGATTCCTCTTCTGCTGTAGAGTCTAATTCTTCCTCCTTTAGTTCAAAATTTATCTTCTTAGGTTCCTTTGGTTGGAATTCATGTTTAATAACATCTTTCACCTCTCTGAACTTCACATCTCGGTTGTACACAACCTTCCTTGTTACTGGGTTCCAAAGTTTATCACCCTTTAAACCATCCTTATACCCAATAAAAATGCACTTTTTAGATTTACTATCCAACTTTGTTCTTTTTTCGTTTGGAACATGTACATATGCATCACATCCAAATACCCTTAGATGTGAAAAAGAGGGTTTCTTACTAGTCCATACCTCTTGTAGAGTCTTATCCTCCAACGTTGATGAGGGTGATCTGTTGACCAGGTAACATGCAGTCTCCACCGCCTCTACCCAGAATTCATGTCCTAACTTGGCACAACTGCGCATGCTTCTTGCCCTTTCCATCAACGTCTTGTTCATCTTTTCTGCAACTCCATTTTGCTCAAGTGTGTATGGGTAGTCTTCTGCTGTGCTATACCACACTTCTTACAAAATTATTCAAATTCCTTCTTGCAAAAGTCTCCACCATTATCTGTCCTTAACACCTTTATCTTCTTCTCTGTCTGGTTTTCCACCAGAGCCTTAAATTCTTTAAACATGTCAAAGACTTCATATTTCTTCTTAAGGAAATATATCCATATATTCCTTGAGAAGTCATCTATAAGGCCCATTTGTGGAGTCTTGTGAATCATCACACCTCAACATGCAACAAATACATTAGCCATACCATCATAGTATCATAGAAAATAATCCACATGCCAAGTCTTGCATGTCATCATGAGAACATTCATCATTGTTAATCGCAACATTATGAATAATAATGAACTGCATGCTCATGCATGTCACAAATTTGTACGTAACTATCACATGCTTCATCTCATGAAATACCATCATAAGTTATAATATTAACATATTTGCATCAAGGACATATCATGACTTCACATAATAAATGAACCACATGTCAATAAACCTCATATTATAGCATCATAATTCCTATGCATATCATCACGTAGTAAATGAATATGTCAATATACCTTGACATAACATCATAATGCCAATGCATATCATCATCGTCATAAGGATACATCATCATTATTGTAACAACTATATAAATATGAACCACATATGCATGATCACCCTCATACCATCATATCATGAAACATCATCAATATGAGAACATCTCAATACTTATAGAATAATACTCTATAAGCATTCTTGTCACGATTCATCAAAAAAAAAAAAAAAAAAAAAATAAATAAATAAATAAATAAATAAATAAATAAATAAATAAATCAATCAATTTCATTTACTTTACAAACATTCAACTATGAACTAAGATTATTCAACATCCATTTAGGATCTTTGTTATCTCATCAGTGTTATTAGTGTTATGTTTTCATCAAGATACCAATTACTTTTTCAATAATCATTTCCACTTCTTTCAACTAGTAAGTTGACCCTTTACACCATAAGTATAATCATCTAAGTAAATTGTTAAATTTCACATGAGCCTCATCATCTTGAGTCTTAATATCTCATCATATATTCTTCCTTCCCCAAGGAAATTCTTGTGAAATTCATTGTTGAGATATTACTAGTTATACAATCATTATTTAAATCATCTATCTCAAAATTAAAATCCCTCGGTTTTACATCCATTTACCCTTTGGCTTACCGATTCCAATACCGTTATATGAAGTTGCATATAAACACTAGGTCATCATGATTTAATTTTATATCATGCTTAATTTACTTGCATCAGGGTTTGTTGATCCATGTTGACTTATACATACATCACTTAACCATTATCATTTTCATCCAAAAAAATATTTTCTTATCTCTTCAAGTTCCTATCTCAATACCACTTGATTGCTTTATCGTAAATTCACCCTTCTTCAAGTTGGACAAGAGACTCTTTCTCATTAAATAGTAGATTTTGAAATAGTTGGAAACACTACTACCATCATTGTCCATGAAAAATTTAACTGTGAGGTGTTATGTGGAAACAACCTCTTTTAACATTATGAGAAGTCCTGCTCATGGAACAATGAGTGCAAATAATTCAAGTACAACCTATATAAATTGACTCTCACTTCTTTTGTCAATATGTACACAATTCTTCTCAAGATATCCTTATAAAATTTCTAGCAACATTCCTTCCTATACTTCACTATTATTTTAAACATCTTCCTCATTTATCATCACTGATCATTATGAAAATTCTCAACTTCATATCTTTACATTTTTAAAATATGTAGATCATCATTATGACCATCACCACTCATGTTTCTCGCTCTACTCATCAATACCCTTAAAAGAACTTTCTTCTTGATAGAACATCCCTTCATTTCCTCCTACCAGATATTCATAGATATATTTTTATTTTTCTCCTAGACTTAGTTTCCTAATATTCCATGTCCACTAGCTTCAAAAATGGAAACTTCTTCACTTCGTTTGACTTTAATTTCTCACCTCCAGTCATTGTGGTTTCTTTTCCTCCTCTCTTAAAAGCGTAGCATTGATATACTTTGGAAATGTTGTTACTATTCCCCAACTTGGGTAATACCCAATAAATAAATTCATTAAGATGACTACCAAATGAAATCCGTTTATCATTTCATGTTTTAAGACATAAAATTGCCTGATCATACATCTTGTTATCCATAATTCATATACTTATGGAAAACTTTACAATGTGGCTCGCTCATTAGAGGGAAAACCATTATAGATGTTGTCATGCACACAACTTATCTCCTCCAATCATTCTATTTTATTATACCTTCCAGGTTCCTTAAAAATGACCTTCATTATTACCATGATTATTCAACTTCATTAGTTGATTGCCAATATTTTCTTCTTTATGTACATCATCCTTAGATAGACCTTATGGTGATACCTTTAGAGTACCATGTTATGATTATAACAAACTCTTCCATTATGTTCTAAAATAGGTTGCCTCTTCTTACTAATTTCTTACCCTTGTTGTGACACTTCCTCTCAACCACCATAAGTATCTATCTAGCACCAAGTTGGCCATAATCACATGATCTATCATTATTTATCATCATTAGAAAATTTACAAGTTTTTCCTTCCCATTTCTCCTTAGACAACTTTATCCAATATATGCAATTAACCTTGAATCACGAAACCTCATGTAACATTATACTCCACATCGTAATAGTTATTTAAACTAAGTTGAAATCATAGTGTATGATTTAGATGTATCATAACGTTCAAACAATAAAACATGATTTAGTTGCTCCATAAAAGGTATCTGTCTTAGCTAAGTAAGCACTCCTAATTAGTTCACAACATATTAATCATCAAGGATTTGTTGTCATCGTAAGAAGATCATATTCAGAGAGTTGTGTTCTTGCAATAATAGACCAGAGAAATACCAAGCAATTGCTATCACTAAAGGACAATGAGAACAACAATCCAACCCAATAATTAGTGAATAATATGCTCAACATTCAAGGAATGTTATCTCTGTGTTTTTAGATCAGATTGAACCATAAAATAATGAACAGATGCAAGTGAACAATGATCATCTAAAGGTAATAAGATATCAGAGTTTATACCATTGTGAATTGGAATAGATTTCACAATTTTAGAGCACTTTAATTGGTGACAAATTTCAACATCAATTATCCAAATACTTCAAGCACTATGTAAATTGTGTTGTAAAATGAACCGGTGGTGAGTAGTTACACCAGCATTAAGATTTGTTCCTCCATTAAAACATGCCAGTATACCATATCAATAGTGCTCAAAAATTTTAAGGAAAATGCCATCCAATGTGGATCGAATCATGTCATTTGGCGTATTGTTCAATCACAAGAAATGAATGTTTAGGATGTGAAGTTCAGTTGTTTACAATGTTAAGAAATGACCATCATTCAAGATATGTTAACATCATAGCATGGTATCACAGGATTCTCAAGGCAAAATTCATGTGAAAATAAGCTAATAGACAGAAAATATACCGATCTTTCAGAGAATTATACATCGTCACGCTTAGTCACACACCAGCTTGATGTACCTCCACTAGAAATAAAATATTAGTAGATTAACTCCTGGTACATTGGGGAAACTCAAGAAGTTGGGCACTCATAACTAAGTTAACAGAGAAGTCGATCTCAGAGAAATCAAATGCCTGCTCAGAACAAACGCGTCCTTTGCAAGAAAAAACAACTCAAGAAAATGAGATTTCTATCAGTGGTTTTACCATGCAATGAGATTCTAATGAGAGCAAAGAACCATAAAGGAAAAGGCTGGTATCCAAACCAAAGAAGAAATAAGAAAGGAGGCTCATTCCAATACTAATGCAAATATCAATATGTTGTCTATAAAATGGCACAATAATGCATGAGAAAACCGATGAGGAACTAATGAATGCACCAAACTTAAGTTTATTGCCAAGAATATATCAGTCCTTAGATACCAAAATTCATTAGCTAATTAAAGCAAAACTACAATGTGATGTGAGTCACTAGATGATCCAATCAGTCCACCAAATCACTTCTCAAATGATCACTGAATGCAAGATAAGGAGTGCTAATGATCTAGATTCAAGCTTAGTGTCAAGTGAAAAGGTAATATATCACTATAATGTCAAGATCATACCTATATCCAACCTCTGAAAAATATCAGATTTCTAACAGTGAAATCAAGTCACCCGCATATGCATGCAATGATAGCCAAACACTTACAGTTGATCCTCCAAAACAAATGGTGATACCCCTGGAATTTCAAATCTCACTTCCATAATTTAATATTAGACTTTTGTAATGATTCTAAAGAAATAAGCTGGCTGTAGCTAGTTTAACAAGTATATCAGTCTACCAAAGCCAGATCAGTTATCAAAATGTGATGAGAAAGAAAGTTGATGAACTGTCAAAAAAAAAAATGATATAGAGACCATGTACGAGAAATAAAACACTACTGGAATAATGCAACCAAACACTATAATAATATTATCAGTCACTCAATATCAAGATTCTTCACTGAAGAAGCATAAAATAAGAGCCAAGATACTTAGATTATTGTTGTGATAATTATGCAGTGAATTTTAACCAGATATGTATTAACCATGCCAAATTTATTCAATAAAGTTTTGAAGATTCTTGATTCAATTCAATCTACTGTTTTGTATATTTTTCCCCTACTGCATAGCATGCAATCACACCATTGCCAATTTTGAAACTGTTTGATTGATCATGCAAATTATCAATAATCACTAATTTTTTAGTATTAAATCATGGAAAACATGAGTTGGAAGGTAATAATGATGTCTGAATAAAACTTAGAGAATTGTCTCAACATAAAATCAAAATTCAAATGAGTAAAGCTTAATAATATTCGTGGCATTATTGTTTTAAGAAGGTACTTGAATTATGAAAGAAAATTTATTCACCATGACTTTTGAAATCATATGTCACACCAATATTAAGTCTACAGATTCATGACCTTATGTGCTAGGATAAATTGAAATTCTGTGTTGTAGAGTGAAATATTTTGAGTATCTGTTTAAGCATTCATAACTTATGTTAGAGTAAAGATGTTATAAAAATTAAATGGACTGTCTTTAACAAAATAAATCATTAACAAATTTATGTATCTTGAGATTCTTATGGCCATTAAATGATTACTCTAAGGGCTTAAGAAGTCAAACAACCAAACAAATATTCCAACAGAAACACACCATAAACAAGAAGAGACGCCGCCACCTGACCCAAAACCGGATCGGATGACTGGGAAGGTTATCCCTCCCCAAAACACAAAATAAAATCATTTTATTAATAAGATGGCCCGCCTACAAGCGCACCCGCGAAGGCAACACCATATCAAACCCTTAACAAAGCCTTAATAGCTACCAGGTTTTACATTCATTAATTACAATATAAAGATCAAAACAAAACCAGGAACTCTGAACAAACCTATTGGCTACAATAGATTTTAGCTATAATGATTTTAACACTTTGAATTCTTGATGAGAGAAGCAGCGTCTTTTGGTGCTTGGACTTTGCACTTCATTTGAGGTAACCTTTTGGTTCATTATCTACAAATGGTTGTAACTTGGATGCTACACAAGGAGATTACACAAAACCTAAATTCCAAAGCTTTTTCCACCGGGTGAAATATTCCATGAAGCTAAACGCCCAGTAGGATCATGCAAACCGCTTTTAAAAGCCAAGGGAGACTTCATTTCATTATTCAAACACTCTTCTCACAACAAGCAGGCGTGAATATGCCTGAAAAAATTACACAACATATGAACTTTCATGTTAAAGAACTCAGTATGCTCTTTTGCATAATCAGTGGCCATTCTTGCTTCAAGGAACTGTATCTGTATTTCATGCAACCTGTTTCCTTCATCGTGGTTATGATCATTTTATCTTGGCGCCTGGTATGCAGGATGTCCGATCCAGTTATTGATTTAAAAGAACAAAGAAACCCTTGCACGGGAAAAAACAAAAAAACAAACAAACAAACAAACAAAACAAAAATACAAAACAAAACAAAACAAAAAACTATCGAGAATTACGGAAAACCGCGAGTACCAAGTAATATTTAATTGTTTTTCAAATTTCACCTGAGATTGTTTACAGTGTGGAGTTGCACCATTCAAAATGAGAGCTAAGAAATCCACTTCAGATCTGAGAATTTATTAAATCGCATATTTTTACTGACAAAAATGTGATTTTTCAATATCAGATTATGTCAAGCTGCTCAACGGACAAGACTGTTTGCTACACGATTTGACGACTCAGAATCTAACTGGTATAAAAGTGCACAAATGACAAAATACGAAATTTAACTATAAAAACTCATAAAACCTTGAATGCCTGGTTTAATTTATACCAAGCTGGCAAAGTTCGAGTTAGTATTAAAGTTTACTATATTATCTGGAATTTCCCCAGGATATTTAAACCCAAAGAAATGACATGCATCCAGAAATCTACCTTATTAACCAAGATAATGGTGACATTGGCAAAAATGAAAACAAATCTCTATCGCAGCGATTAAACCTTTAGAAATAAGATAATTTTTAGCTTTATATATAGAGATTTGCACATGGAGGCAGCAAACAATGGCTGAAATTATTTAAAAGTAAAGAAGGACTCCGACAACGAAGCGTTGAGAATTTATACTCAAATGCAACACGTAGGCTTTATTGCCTATGATGGGTTTCAACTTCTAACCTTCAACAAAGGCTTGGAATTCCACACACAGTATTTTCCATGCTCCAAAACTCTAATATTGTATGATTCAATGGTTGTATGCAGTCAAACTTATCTAATTGAATTTGGGAGTAAGATTTCTAATCCCTTATCAAGAAATATGAAGATAAGGTTACTTTGGCGTAAATAACTAACAATTTCTTAGAGCATGACGGTCCATTAATCTATAGTACAATGCATTTAAAAGATTGGATCTAGGATCTCTGCTATAATGTTATTATTATTATTATTAGATTCCCTCATTCGGGCAGCTATAATCTATTAACAAAGGTTGTGGCAAATAATAACTGGTCTAAACTATCTTGTCTATATTGTTAATAAGCAGGGCAATCCAAAAACAAACTTACCAAAGCAAAAATAACTAAGTGTGCCTTAGAGGTTCAATTGCGCAGTGATTCTAGCAAGGCACTTCTCATCTATATGACAAAGCACTAAATCAATTTGAAGGGGAAAATGTTGAAGAAGGTGTTACTATCTCTCATATAGAACAAGATATTTGGTACAACCAGCGCCTATAATGTTTGGTAGAGATGAGTTTAGTGTAAATCTTGCAAGTCTAGCCATAATAAATGATCAGTTCGATCTTGCAAAAAAAATATATATTTAGAATTTTTATAAGAACTTTAGAAAGCAATGGTCTTCTATTCATCCGCTTGCAGTTGTCAATAAACATTTCCTAGTAAGATTAGAGCGTCATGCTAATAACGCGAAGATCGCAAGTTCGAGACCTACATAGGCCGTAACTAGAAATGAAATTGGGTTTAATTTACATCGTTTCTTTGAAGCATGGCCGAAACGTTGGCCTGCGCCAAAATTCGATGATGTTGAAGCTTGGGATGACATAATACAATTAGGCTGAAAATAGAACAAGCGTTACCTTCTAAAAAAAAATTTGAGATAATCTGATAATTACGAAACATCCATCTCAACAAAACCATAGCTCAGCAAAAGGTTAAAATACCCAAAAAAGAGGAATGGAATAACCATAAAAGAGGAATGGATTAACCATAAAAGACATGCGGCCTCCCGGAAGTAACAATCATGTAACTTTCAAAACAAGTCGAGTTAAATAAATCCCAACAAAACAATTTTTTATTATTTTTTTTTTTAAGATGCCCATAGGCCCTAACGGTTGAACCTAGCTCTGATACCATATGTAACAGCCCAAAATAAATATGTAATTAATCAACTAATTAACATCAAGTTCAAACTCAATTAATAATTAATGGTTCCTCAGCAGGGAGACCTGAGAGCGGAAGGTCGCGACAGCGCTGAGTTTCGAAGCTAGGGTTCTGACCTAGCCTGCAATGGCAGGACCTTCTGCCTGCGCTCCCCTGCTCTGTCAGTAGCAGACGTTTTTTCACGGACCACAAGTTACGGGCCTGGGTAAACCATTAGGATGGAACCCCTTCTGGGGGTAGGAGGCGACAGTCCTCCAACCAATGAAAACCAACGAGGGACTATCGAGGGTTCCACAGAGGACCATCAGCACTCAGATGAAACCGCTAAAGAAAATCAGCAGGCAACAGTCGAACAAAGACCGGCGGACAAACCGAAAGTGAGTTCATCAACATGCAAACCAGCAGCAACCCACATGCCAGAAGTGGAGCTACCTGCACACCGAATCAATGCAAGAATACAATACATGAGAGATCACACTCTCATCGGCAAATTTATCGGATTCTGGCCCAATGAGAAAGCCTTAAGAGCCTGGATAAATATCAAATGGCATCCAAAGGGTCAAATCGACCTACATCTAGGTCCGAAAGGATATTTTACAGCTATCTTCACCTGTTTGGAAGACAGGAACAGAGTCTTTGAAGGGGGGCCATATTTCTTCAACTCAGCCGACCTATTTCTCAGAGAATGGGTAGCAAGATTCAACCCAGACAATGAAGACCTAAGCTGTGCTCCAGTCTAGATCAGGTTGTACTCTTTACCATCAGAATAGTGGGGCGAAGAATCCCTCCAAGCCATTGGCAACATTTTGGGCGATTTCGTCAAGGTAGCGGAGGAAACAAAGATGATCAGGTATCCCTCATATGCTCGAATCTGCGTATATATGGATCTGAAGCAACCCCTCCCTGCTAAGGTAAGACTCTTTCATGAAGACTCAGACTGGATTCAATTAGTTGATTACGAACATGTTCCTTTTAGATGCCGGAAATGTCATGAAATAGGACATATGTATAGGGACTGCCCTTTAAACAATATACCTCAGATCCAACTCAATCAGGAGAAACAATCCCCTGATGGTTTCATTAAGGTGCCAAATAGAAGAAGAGGCCAAAAAAGAAAACCGACAGTCTCAACAAAGTTGGCGCCAGAGGATCATTCCAAGCCTTATACCAGTAATAGTTTCGAGGTCCTGGCCACGAATGAGGCGCAGGACAGGGAAAACGTGAACTCTGCCCCAAAAGACCCTTCTCAGGACAGTACTGTAGGTTCCCTCCTGAAAGCAAAAGAAAAAGAGGTGGCTCAAGAGGGTAACAACACCAAACCGGCCTCCGGCACTTGGCATACCCCTGATATGGATATAGATAGCACAAATCTCAGCAAAGGAAAGGAAACTGTGGTAGACGATAGCCAGCAAGAACCACAGTTTATGGATGAAGATAGGGAAGCAATAGATATTGGAGAACTAGACATTTTGGATCTGGAACTGGCATGTAAAACAGGGAATTTCGACAGAATACCAGACATACAAGTAGATAATCTGGTTGCAGTCCTCAACACCGCCCAAAAGAAATATAATCTAGGGGTTCAAATAGGCAGTCATTGGGATGGAAAGTTCATCACCAAAGATAGCAAAAAACGAGGACGAAAGACCACATTGGAAAGAACCATCAAGATTGGAGAGGTCTTGGTTGAATCTGGAAGATATGCCAAGTTAACCAAGTATTTTAATATCCACCCCAAACCTTCTCAATGAAGTTGATGTCCTGGAATATCCGAGGGCTTAATGGTCCCAAGAAAGGAAGACTCTTAAAAAACATGCTAATGGAGGAAAAACCAACAGTTCTATTTTTGCAGGAAACTAAATGTAACATGAGTGTCTTGGAAAAAATTGCAGCAAAGGCCTGGCCCGGAGGCTTAGTCACAACAGTAGAAGCTCAAGGGGCATCAGGAGGACTAGCAGTATTATGGGATGCACGCACAATACAACTACAGAATATTCATGCAAATAAACATTTTATTCAAGCAACCTTTCATATTATTGGCACCAATATTCATGGACACCTAACAAATGTATACTTCCCTCAAGAAACACAGCACAAGCTTGAAATTTTGGACCACATTACAAAGCTTAATATAGTCAGAGAACACCCGTTATGGATAGTTGGAGGGGACTATAATATGACAGCAAGTATGGAGGAAAGAAAAGGAGGTCGAAGCAGCATCAACAGAGATGGCTCCGGTTTAAAAGACTTCATTCAGCACAACCATCTTATAGACCTTCCATCAAACAATGGCATATATACTTGGACTAATAAGAGGGCAGATCCCATGCAAATCGCCTCTAGGCTGGATCGTTTCTTGATATCGGACAATGCGGTTCACACTGGAGGTGAATTCATTGCATCAATTCTTCCCTACTCGGGCTCTGATCATTGGCCGATTGCCCTTCACTGGCATCGCCCCGGAAGTAATATCAAGCGTCCATTCAGGTTTGAAGCCTTCTGGCTCACACATCCTGATTTCTACGAATTTGTCAAAGCTTCCTAGCTCAAATTCAATCCCACGGACGGCACCAAAATGTCAATCTTTCAGCGGAAATTGAAACACCTAAAAGGGGAGATCAAAAAGTGGAATAAATCTGTGTTTGGCAATATATTCAAAGCGAAGGACAGCCTCACTCAAGAGAAGAAAAATCTTCAGCAAAAAATAATAACTGAAGGTTGCTCAGAAGATCTTGCACAGAAGGAGCAATCCCTTGAAAATCAAATTCTGGAAAGGAACTTACAGGAGGAGGTTCTATGGCGGCAAAAATCCCGCATCCGATGGCTGAAAGAAGGAGAAAAAAATACAAAATATTTCCATAAAACCACCGTGCAGAGGAGACTGAGCAATCACATCGCACACATCATAAATGAACAAGGCGACAAAATTGAAGCTCATGAGGGTATTGAACAGGAATTCATCACATATTTTAAAAAAATGACTCAAGAACCAAACCTCAATAGAACACAGGCTATTGAAAGCATTACTAGAAATGTACCATGTCTAATAACGGAAGAGCACAACCTTCTTCTGCTCAAGCCAATCAGTCTTCAAGAGGTGGAAACGGCAGTGCATCAACTAAAAGCTGGGAAGGCACCAGGCCCAGATGGATTCACCTCAAATTTCTTTCAGCATTTCTGGGACCTGGTCAAATGGGAAGTATGGCAGGTGGCAGAGGAATATCGAACGCTACGATGGATGTTCCCAGGCATGAATCCAACCTTCATTGCTCTAGTTCCTAAGGCAGCGAATTCCAATACCCCTGACAAGTACAGGTCGATTGCCTTATGCAACATCATCTACAAAATAGTATCCAAAGTCATAGCATCCAGATTGAAGCCTTTGCTCCCCCTAATTATATCGCCGGAACAATCTGGCTATGTAGAAGGCAGGCAAATAACGGACGGTATTATCTTAACTCATGAGATCATCCACTCTCTCAAGAAATTCAAAAAACCGGGTATGCTTCTCAAAATCGATTTATCTAAAGCCTTTGACAGCATTAGTTGGGAATACATGCAGAAAATTCTAATAGCTTTTGGATTTGCTCCTCCATGGATAAGATGGATCAGTAGTCTTATATCTTCCTCCTTCTTTTCAATACTAATCAATGGAATCCCATCCTCCACTTTCAGTCCTTCTCGAGGTATCCGCCAGGGTGACCCTCTGTCGCCCTTCCTTTTTGTTATTCTAGCGGAGGGCCTGGGCCGTAGCATAAAAGAAGCCATCCAATCGCATAATCTCAGAGGGTTAGCCTTCCACAACAACCCTACCTTCTCTCATCAACAATTTGTTGATGACAACATGTTATTCGGACATCCTTCTGTCCAAGAAGCCAGAGTCTTCAATCTCATTCTCAAAAACTTTTCGGAAGCCTCAGGCGCACTCATTAACAAAGTCAAGTCTGAGATTTTTTTCTTTAACACTCCCCCTGTAACCCAAAGAGAAATTGCCCGAATTTTAGGCTTTACCATTGCGTCTCTGCCATCCAAATATTTGGGGGCACCTCTTTTTGCTTTGGCTATTAAGCATTCCTCATGGAGTTGTCTTTTAGAGAAATTGGAAGCCAAACTTCTCCTCTGGACTCATAGAACTCTCAATATGTCGAGTAGACTGGTTCTAATTAAAGCCATTCTTCAAGCTATGCCAATTTATCTCTTCTCCATCCTAGCAGCGCCCAAATGGGTCCTCAAGGCAATCAAACAGCTCCAGCACAATTTTATATGGGGAAACTCAGGCCCAAACAGAAAATGGGTGTTAGTCAAATGGGAGAAAGCATGTCTTCCAAAAAAAGCGAGCGGCATTGGGCTGAGAGACCCAGAACATAGTAATATGGTTCTGGGAGCCAAAACTTGGTGGAGATGGCTCTCCAATCCCAGCACTCCGTGGGCATCATTATGGACAGCAAAATACGCAGGCAATGTACCAATAGAGGAAAGAATTTGAATCATAGAAGTCAGTAAAGGATCATCCATATGGAACTCAGCCAATCAGCAACGTCATCTCATTCAAGAGCATAGTTTTTGGGATGTGAGAAACGGCAACACAGCAAGATTCTGGGTTGATTCCTGGCAGCAGCTCCCGAATCTTAGGGACAACATTCAGGGACTCCTAAATCAGGACATAAATCCCTATGATAAAATCAGCCAATTCTGGGAACCTCATAATGGGCAAGAATTCATAAAATGGAAAGAGGTAAGCCACACATTAGATCATAGCCCAGAGCATTCTCATCTCATACTATCTTCGGAACTACAAAAGCGGAAAATATTATTCTCAGAAGAAATGGATATTCTAAGATGGGGATATGAGGAAAAAGGTATATTCACCTCTCAAGAGGCATACAAAATAATAATCAAAGAAAGAATGGTTAAAGACAAGCTATGGAATAATATATGGAACTCCACCATATGGCCTAAAATCTCTACTTTCTTATGGTTGCTATCTCACAACAGAATATTAACCTGGGATAATCTAAGAAAGCGGAAATTTGCAGGGCCATCCAGATGTCCTAATTGTAAACAAGACGAGGAAACATCTTTACATCTCATGCAAACCTGTCAGTTCAGCAGAAGACTATGGGAAAAGATCACTATTAGAAGCCAAAAAGAAGGCAGAATACACGGGGATCTCACAGGTACCCTTCGTACATGGAGTCAAGAACCATATCAAAGCAAAATATTAAATGTTCTATGGCAACTCATCCCCGGTATCTTAATGTGGAACATATGGAAGGAAAGAAATAGATGGATCTTTAAAGATCAAGAGATGAAGCTAGATCAACTTTGGACAGGACTGCTTAACAACCTCAAAGAAACCTTGGCTGTGAAAACTTGGGCCAAGGAGGACTACCCATCCAATCCGCAGGAACAGGCAATATGGGACAACTGGCAAATCAATCTACCACTGCCAATTCTAAACAATAAAAGTTCTCAGCAGCATCAGACACCCGCAACTTCATGGACTCCACCGCCAATCAATATGTATCAACTTAACTTTGACGGAGCCTCCAGAGGAAATCCAGGGCAAACAGGTTTTGGAGGGGTCATAAGAGACTCTCAAGGGAACCCTCTCATTGCTTTCCATGGCTCAATAGGATGGAACACGAATAATGTAGCAGAACTCGAAGGATTATGGAGAGGTCTTAATATAGCTCAAGAGCATGGTTTGTCTCCTCTGATTGCAGAAGGAGATTCCCAGATCATAATCTCTATGGCCTCAAAACTAATGAATGGATCCCCTGTCCACAAAGTAAGCTGAAGTTGGAGACTAGATCCTCGCCTGGATCTACTTATGCATTGGTTTTCTACTCACCAAGCCATCACATTCAAACACATCAGAAGAGAAGGAAATAAGCTTGCAGATTTCCTAGCGAATTTAGGAGTGGAAAATGGAAAAGACCTAGTGGGAGGCTTGATATCCAATACAATTCCTGAACGAAAGCTCCCACTATTCAATGATATTGTCAACAATGACAAGCAGCTGAAGGAAGACTCGCACCCGGATGTGGGTGTTAATGACACGTTTATATGATAGGACAACCCATGACGGCCGCTGGCCAGGGCTCCAACCGCTCCAGGCGGCTCATGGCATATGAGGGACGGGCATTCATAGCCCTTAGTAATTGTGGACAGAGGATAACAGTAATGGCACTGCGCAGAGGAGTAAATGCGCAGGGGGAATGTTGGTCCGGTCTTGAGTTAAGTGCACACAGTGTTAAGAATATGGATCATGGCTTAATTTGCACACCAGCGCGCCTCATCTAGCTCACCAGAGAGCGCACCAGAGAGCATCTCAGAGCTCAGAATTCGGTCCCAATTAAGTCCTTTCATCGGGACTCTGGTTTCAGTGGGGTGAGAGCTTCACGCAAGCCTGGTTTATTCCCCTGTTCAATTTCCCCTTTGGCTATCCACAGTCAATTCCTCTTCTTGTCCGTCAAGGATAAGGTTGGCTACCTGGCTTAATCGAAGCTTGCTGCCTGCGCTCAATTTGCCTTCTCGCTCTTCTCACCTGTGGTTTTTCGACCTGCTCCTTATTTTGAAAATACCGCGTCTGAGAGGCACTCCGCGCCGAGGCAGCAACACTGGATCCAGGGGAGGTTCTTGCAGCAGAGGTGGCCCTGTTCCGCACACCATCGCTCCATTATCCACTGTTCCGCCTCCCTCTCTGCCTTCTGACAATTCGGGCCCGTCCATTGCCCCTGTTGCGCCTTCTTCTCCGGCCTCAAACAGTTCAAGCATTTCCCTGAACAGCTCCTTCCACTCGGCGCGTTTCCAATTTAGAAGCAGGCTTAATAAGCCTCTCATTTCTGCCTTAGTAACGGTGATATTTGAGGAGGAAGAGGAGCAAATTAGCTCGGATAATCCTTCCTCTGAGCCTTCGAATGCCCAGATGACAAGCAATAGTCCAGGAAGCCCATCGGGGGCAGTCCTCAATGTCCCAGATCAGAAGGAAATGGAGATTCCAGAACAGAAGGAACCGAAGAACCCGACCCTGCCTGCTCAGGATCCCGTCATCAACCGCGAGCCAGAGCGTTTCAGAAATATTCTACACCTGGTTCTCTCACTAGGCAGAAGCGCAACTGATGTCGAGGATAATGTCATGGTGGAGTGGGTCAACTTGACTCCAGACGAAGAATTCGGCTTGCCTCCGAAGGACTGAGCCCGCCAAGCCTTCCAGCACACTTCAGAATGTTCAGCATTTTTTCTCAAGTCTGCGTCCAGGCGTCTTGCTGTGGGGACTATGCCCAGGTGTCTGTTTGTTTGTTTAATCTTTCTCCAGGTGTCTGTCTAAGTATGTCTCTGTCCAGGTGTCTAAGAATGTCTCTGTCCAGGTGTCGTTATAAGCCCAGGTGGCTGTATGTGTCTGTTTTTAAAAGATATTTGTTCAGATGTTTTGGCAAGAATTATACAAGAAACATGTCAGTAGCATTATGGAATTTTTGTAACAGGTAAAAGTCAGAGTAATCATGTTTGTAATTGCCAGATTCCAGAAAGTTGGCAAGAATTTTTTGAAAGAGGGCAGGTAGCTACCCCCTCAGAGGTTAAAATACTCTCTGTAAATACTTTTACTTTTATTTAATAGAATAGCCTTTATCTAGAAGAAAAAAAAAACATCAAGTTCAAACTATGAATAGTACTTACTTCTGGTTGAAGTATGCTTACTGCAACAAGGTTTTGGGAACGACTCTCCACCCAACCGTAGGCTCAGTTGCACAAGGACTCGCTACAACTGGCCACCCCCGAGCCTCAATCAACGTACTACTGCCAGTGACTCCTCTGTCTTAGAACACTATTCTCCCAAGAGAATAAATGATAGAATCTTGGAATAATGGAATGTTTCTCATCTTCCTCACCATCTATTAAATAGAGAAAATATTAGAAGGGGAACCACATGCACACTCTACATGTGTCAACATGCAACTTACTGCTTTCTTGTCTTATTCTTTTGTTTTTACTTTTTTATAGTTTTACTGATTTTTACTATTTTTCTTGGTTTATTTCTTTTATTTGTATTTATTTAAAGCATGTAGTAATTATTAATTTATTATTATTTATTATTTTATTTATTGTTTATTATTTTTTATTTAATATTATTTTTTACTTTTTTATTATTTATTATTTATTATTTTTATTATTTATTATTTATTATTAATGGACATTACAGCCGCCACATCTCTTCTCAGAGATAAGCTACCATCGCCCTAGCTGGTTTATTTCCATTTCTGTTTGTAAGCATATTTTAGTATTCTACATTAATGAAATGAAGTAATATTTCCGCTGCATCTTTGTGTTTATGGTTATCTCTATAATTCTTTGTGTTCCTGTTTAAATCCGAATCACTTTGGTTGTATGAAGGAAACTCAGAGGTAACAACAAACCACTTGTGGAATTAGAAACTAGCCCTTCCAACCCCAGAAAGGGATCTCTCTTTCAAATTAGTCACTGGAGACTGGTTTCAATGAAGAATAATGGCTAGATCTTTGGCAAATATAAGAGTATATAGGTGTGGTGGCAGGGCAAAGAAAACCCATTGGGCATGGAGTTAGTAAAAATTGAGATCAATGACGTGGTGGGATCTCAGCGAATTGGGAAAAGTTGTTCAGAGGCAAGATATAAATACTTTCTTATGATAATTAATAGTTCCAGATGTGAGAAGAATAAATAAAGTAGATAACCATCTCAAGGCATCAAACAATGGATGAATTTTAAAATGATTATGGCAACAAAAAACATATGGAATGTCTAAATCACTGCAACAAAGCGCCATTAAATAGATGAATTATGAAACAAGTTTTTTCATTTAAACATCATATGAATAAATATAACATACACAAAATAGGAAACACTCACATAATAGAGTTGAATCACATGAATCTCTGAAGAGATTTAACCAAGTACTTCTGATCCACCAATTTCATTAAAACTCAGAAAAATTACAATATGCACAGTGTTCTTTCCTCTCCAATCTGACCAACTAGCGCTATTTTCCATATCTTTACATCATTATATACATTTAGGAATTTGAATTACCACTCTAGGTGGTCGAATACACTTCATAAAAGTCGAATGGTCTAGATGCAATTCATCTTCACTTGCTATGTAGAAAAAATAGAAACTGCTATTACAATTTGGAAACATCAACTCAAACAATGCATCTTTGTTTAACAACTCAAACTACATGATTTTAAACCTATAAACACTTATCCAACAACTAATATGACTTCTAGAAGTTTCAACATTCAAAAATTTCCAAAATAACATTAACTAATATGTTTGTGCAGCAAGTCTACTATGAAACAGGGATTGAATTTTTGAAAAAAAAAAGGGTCCAAAACTAACTCATATATCCTGAATATGGATAGTTGTTGCAACACCAAGAGAGGTTTTTGTAGATAAGAGTGTCCTTGAGATAAAAATCCCTCGGTTTCAAAAAATTCCTCTCCGACTCCTCACAATCTGCACCCAAATATCATAACTAAAACAGGAAATGCCAAAACCTGACAAATAGAATGTAAAGATGCATTTGACTCTTCTAATCTATGACACCTGTGCAGAAATTGAAGGATGTTTTTGTTCTTTTTTCCCGTGCTTGGAAAAAACCTCTTTCAGTTTTCCAAAATTCAACTCCATTTGGTAGGAAATTACTTTCGAAATGATGAAAAAAACAGTCAATTTCGCAACAAATTCATAGCAATTCCAAGTAGCCCTCCATGCTCTGCATGTTTGCACACCTCCTCCAGAAAAATGGATCAAATGGGTAGGATTGAAATGTATGTGTGATGGTGTAGAACTTTTCAAGTAATCTCTCCAATTCCTACAAACCTCCTAGGTGAATAGTAAGAGGCAAACACACCGATTCCTAGATTATAGAATCCTAACATTGGCTCCAATGCAGATGGCATCCTCTCTATGAGGTGCCAAGAACATCGTAGACTAGTAGTCTGATCCATTGAGAAATGGAGTCTAACTGCAATCTACTCTGACCTGTGACCTTCTCCGAATGAAGCCAAATTGTTTCAATGTAACCAATATATAGACTGAAAATAAAATCCACACTAGAAAGACACTACTGCAACTGAAAACTGAAGCGTGCTCATTCCTATGAGCTTATTTATATACAGAGAAACCTATTCTAAGATGATATTTGAAATGTTGAATTAGGCGATACTAAAATGCCAATGCAACCAATCTAGTAGCTTGTCAACCGTGGCTTCTTGACTATGCTTCAGCATAATCAAAACTGGAACATGTAAGGGCAATGGAAATTGTTGTAGGCTTGATCTCCACAGCTGAAACATGATCGAAACTCTATAGTGAAAAATTCCTCCATATAGACAACTATGGGATCATGAAAGACATGACTTATTGGTTGATCTTCAAAGTATTGTGCAAATTGATCATCATGCTTGGACAATTATTGGTTAATCTTCAAAGTATTGTGCAAATTGATCATCATGCTTGGACAATTATTGGTTAATCTTCAAATTATTGTGCAAATTGATCATCATGCTTGGACAATTCATATATACTTTCATTGACATCATACAGTTTTAGTTGTGAGTCATCAAACTCATTCTCAAAACACTCCTCAATCTCAATATCAAAAGGCGGCACTACCACTTCTCGTTTCAACTGACAAAGGTCCTTAAAGGACTGATTTAGACATTGGAAATTGTGGTATTGAATTTGAATTTCTAATGCTTGAAGACTTTCTCAAGTTTTTCATCAAACTCTTCTAACATGTTGGTCTTGGCTTCAGAGCTAAATTCAAGACCAACATTTGCATGACTTTAAATAAATAGGTAAAAAAATTAAGAAAACATCGTCAATTTGATCATCATCGAAATTATCCTAGTATTCTTTGAAACCTTCAATAGAAATAGGGCCTGCCACATACCGTGTCATCTTGTTTAAGCTCTGAATGTTTCAGACAATGGAGTCATCATGAGTGTTCTGCAACCTGGATTCTCTAACAATGGAGTTGCCTGGTGAAAAATATACAGCCTTTTGAAGCAACCAAATCAACAGTTTAAGCTTTGAATGTTTCAGACAGTGGAGTCATCATGAGTGTTCTGCAACCTGGATTCTCTAACAATGGAGTTGCCTGGTGAAAAATATACAGCCTTTTGATGTCCAATTTTTGTTCAACATCAACAATTAGATTTGATCCTTGTCATTCTCACCTGGGGAAAATATAACCTTTCAATCCCCAACAGTAATTGCAGGGTAATTACAGTGGTAATTCAGCCTAGAGGTAATTACAGGGTGATAACATAGTGGCGTCGTTTCCAAGGAACGAAATGTTTCATCTTCTCCAAGAAAGATTATCAAATTTTCAGATCTCATTGTTGATAGTGAACAACATTCAAACATATGAAAGTTGAACTATTCACCTAGAAACTTTGCTGGCTCAAGATGAGTTCTATATTTGTAATGTATGCTCCTTTAAAACGAGATCACATTCCAGGTTTTCCAAACCACATGCCTCATGTAGATTGGCAAACTTTTTTGCCAAAATTCAAAGATCAGAAAGGAGATGATGTTGCTCTTCATTTGGTCAAATTTCACATGCATGTCCGTAGACTTAAGGTTAAATTTCATGAGGATTGCCTGATGAAGATGTTCATGGTATCATTGGAGGGAAATTCATAATCATGGTATGAAATCTTGCCAAATGGTTGCATGTATTCTCTTAGATATTTTCATGTTGTATTTTATGAGAGGTATAAGAATGTCATCCTTCCTTGTTGTTCGTCAAAGACTATTGTACATATTTTGAAAAGTTTATCAAGCATTTGGAAATTTTTTATGAAGATGATGAGATTATAGAGGCATTTCATGAGAACCCTTGTAACTAGGAAGAAGATGTAGAAGTTGGTTGCCATGGTACTCAAGAAAATTCTTAGCAAGTAGTTATTTCTCCCCTGGTTGAAAATAAAATAAATTTGCATTTCAATGACGTGCTTTCTCCTGAACTTGTTGATGACATTTAAAAACCTTTAGACATTTTAGAAGAACAAGAGAACAATCAGCTCAATTATAATGAAGAAACAGTGCTTACATATGACAATCATGTTCCATCCTCTGAGTTTGATGAACATTTGAAGCAATCTTGTCAATATTTTTGTGATCAAAGGTATGAGGATAGCCATCCATATGTCTCTTCAGATTGTTCATTTCCTGAATCTTTCATTCAAGAACAAATTGGTCTAAATCAATTTTCTAAAGCAGCAAGTGTAGAAACTTTAGACACTCAAACATCACATATCATAGAGACACAAGAAAGCAACAACCCGATATATGACACACTTCAAACATAATCACATGAAGGGTTAACTTTTAATGTTGTTGATGTATATGATGTGGCTTTCCTTTCTCAATTTGTTCAAGAATATACAAAGTCTCTCCTTGCTATTAATAATGAGGATGATAAAAAATTTATTGTCATTTATTTTGAGAGTGGGCTTGAAATTGATGACATAGAACAAGAACAACCAAAAGTTAGGAATGATGTTTATTTTTCTCCTTTGGTTGATCGACAAGAGGCAATCCTTCATGTGTTTCAAGATCCTTTGGTTAGTCTGTTGGAAGCATCAGAAAAAAGTGGAGTTTGTTTTGTTCGTCAGCACAAGTTTTGGACTCAGGTTTCATTTTAAGTTGCCAGCATTTACATATTTTTGTCTGCTTACAGAGGGTGTGAGCAGAATTTTAGTAAATGGCCATCTCTTTTCTTGGCTTCATTGGAAATCATGTATCGCTTGAGTGAGCAAGTTATTAAACAGTTAATGTAGATAGCAGTATGAATAAACTCAATGGTTTGAGCATCTTTTTCAGAAATGTGCTAGCTTCCAGTAGTTCCTTTCAACGGTTTGTTATTATTGTTCAAATTTGCAAGTCTTGACAACTATCATCAACGTTTGGAGCCCGAGGAGAAGGCCCTAAGACTTTGGTGATGTGTTGTCAAATTTCTTATTTCCTTTAAATTTTCAGATTTGTAATCAATTTTTAGTCAATTGAGTTTTAGTTTTTTGTCTTTAACTCCATTTCCCAATGGCTAGGTTGCTAGTATGCAGTGTTCTTGGCACCTCACTAGGAGGTTTCCATCCCCATTGGAGCTAATGTTAGGGTCCTATAGTCTAGGAATCATAGTGTTTTCTTATCTTACTATTCCATTCTGGAGGTCTGTTTGTAAAATTTAGCCTATGAATCACAAGATGTCATAGTCTAAAGGTTTTTATATGAAAGGGTTTGTGTGTATCATGGGTTGTCATCCCATTGTAAAGGTTCATGTCATAAAGAGATCTTTGAATCTAAGGTTGAATTTTTTGAAATTTTCGAGTCTAAAAGTCATGAGAAGGTCATAAGGTCATAAATTCAAATGCATAATCATGGAGGGAAAAGGAATTATCGAGGGTTCAAGGGGTCATTTCATGGGGTTTTCATTTATCATAAGTCTATTAGTGGTCTTCACTTCTCATCACTGGTCTCATTAGTAAAGGATATCCTTATGTCACCCCACTCTTCCTCCACTCAACCATTCATCCTTATGACATGAAACAAGGCATATGTAGGCACTAAATTCAAAATTTTTAGAAAGTTGCGCTCATTTCCACCTCATTTCACCCTGCGCTCAAAGAAGTTGTGAATTGAAAGCTAGTGTTTGAAAACTCAAAAGGAAAGAGGTCGTTGTGCAACCACTGCACAAATTTTAAGCAAGCATTATGGAGGTCTACAAGCATTGAGGGTAGCGCTCAAAGGGTGCTACATCATCACCAGGTCATCTCAAACACATATACACACTCAACTTTGCACATAACCATCTACAACCATATCAACCATGGAGGTCTACCACACTTTGCTACGAATTTGCTACAAAATTGTCTGTTTTAGCCATCATTTTCAAAAGCATTTTATGATGAAATGGAAACGAATTTTGAAAAACTGAAAGAGGTTTTCTCCAAGAACGGGATAATAAAAAAAAAATCATTTATTTTCTGCATAGGTGTTATGGGTTTGGAGATATGCAACACTCTTGAAGGCCTATTTTTCAAAAAAAAAAAAAAACATTTTCCTCTTGTTTCAGTCATTGTTTTTCAGCACTTTTTTCTAACAACAAGAAGTGAATACTTCAAAACTAAAAGAGGTTTTTGTTGAGAATAGGCCAAGTAACAAAAACCTCACTCAGTTTGTGCACATGTTACAATTTGGGAATTACAGGCATCACTTGGGGACCCATTTTCCACAATTTCTTGCTGACATAATTTTGAAATGTTTTTGAATTTTGATTTGAAAATGTGGAAATTTTGGTTCATTGGAAGTTTGCTAGGTTCTATAAGTATGAATGAGATGTTTGGACGATCATTACAATCATTTTGGAGCAGGAGCTACTAATACAATTTCAGAGACTTTTTTTCTACTACGCAAATGGTATTCAGTTGGGAGGTCTACAAAGGCTAAAGAGAATATCTCAGGGGTTCTACACTAGCACAACACCATTTGAAGTGTACCCATTAACTCAGATTTATCCAGTACAACCTGCAACCATGCTAAGTTCAAAACCCATTTCAAATTGTGCGTAATTATATCGGTCAGGCATATTTTTTCATATTTTTTTATGGACCTTCTAGAAGTATGTTAGTGATCAAATAAGTGCCGATAAGGTAGATTATGATTTTATAGACATGATGTTGATGCATTTTTCTTTAAGTTTTAAATCATGATGTTTCTAAATTGGGATAGTCTCGATCTTCTTTTGCAGATTCATTGTATCTATTCATTTAGCATCGAATTCGACCACCTAGTGGTAATTTCAAATTCTTTATTGTATTTAAGGAGGACAAGAAATAAAAATTGGTTCTATTGGGTCTAAAGTGTGAGAGACTATGGCTATTTTGTATGCATATATTGTTTTTCCAAATGAATAGAAGAAGGTGAATGTTATTTGGACAGGGATACTTGTGTCATGCTTGTTGGTTTGTTTTCCCTTTGTGAATCATATGTATTTTCTTTTGAGGATTGTTTCTAAAATATAGTTTCATACTGTATAAGTTCTTCATGCTCAGCTTGAGATAAGTTTTATTTCAGAATTCATGTATTTTCTCTATTTAATTTCAATTGATCATATGTGTTACTTTTATTCTATGGAAAATCTAAATTCATATGTGGCTTGATGCTCATTTCATCACTTTTTCTCCTACCCCACTCATCCTTCCACTACAACGAACTTTGATTAATCACCAGTAAGTCTGGCTATCTTGCCCCTATTGCAAATTGCATTATATCTCTTATTTATTTGGATTTGTAACTCTGATCCAAAGTAGTTCTTTCCCTCTGCACCCACCTTCAAAAATCAAACAAAAAATCATTTTTTGATCATCATAGCCAACCTAAAACCCAGATCCTATTAGTCCCCTAGGTGATTGGTAGCACGAGACAGTGAGAGAACCCTCTCCAAGGCTATGGGGGACTGGACCTTAGCCTACAAGAGGTTGTGGTTACCTCCATGATCCTCTTTTCAGCATAGAGGTAATTACAGGGTGATAACAAAGAGTACTCTCCTGATATAGTAGATACACTAAGAAGTTTAAAGGTAGAAATCAGAAGTTGTGAGGTAGATAATAACAGGTTGATTAAGGCACAGGAAAGACTTGTGAGAGCTCAAGAAAAGAAAGCAAATGTTAATGCAGTCATCCTTCAGAGTCTTTCACATTTGCAGAAGCAGGGACAACTGAGGATCAGTCATGGATAGGAGGAAAATACTAATGAGGCATATGGTAACAGCTCTTGATTAAGATACATGTTGGACATAAATGATACAGTCAGAGGTGGTAGATCTTTGGATACACTTGACAGGTGGGCTAACACTCATGGATTAAATTCTAGTTATATTTCTGAGAGACATCATTGTCATTATCACCATCATCCTTATAGGATGAGTGAGAAGCAATATTTGTCAGAGGAGTTCAAGAAATCCAAGCCTCCTTCTTTTGATGGTGATGTGAAGAAATCAAAGATGCAGAAGCATGACTACTTTGGATGAAGAAGTTCTTCGGATTTCATGATTATTCAAAGAATATGAAAGCCAAGATAGTTATCTTCAATGTCAAGGGAAAAGAAAATATCTTGTGGGAAGGTGTAAAGCATGTCATAGGCATTAGGGTAGAGGAGTTGAGGGTATGTGAGCTTAAGAGAATCTCCAGGAATAAGTACTTGTCTGAGAGATATTATGATGGAAAATACAAGGAATTTTATGAGTTGAAGATGGGTTCCATGGCAGATGAAGAGTACATTACCAAGTTTTTGGACTTGTTGAGGTATGTTCCCTACCTCAAGGATGAAAAGACAAAGGTCCAAAGGTTCATCAGTGGATTGCCTTTAGCATTTAAATATCAAATTGAGTATGATGAGCTTCAGTCATTGGAGGAAGTCATCAAGAAGCTGAAGTATTATTATGAGTAGTCAAACCGCAAGTTTGAGCCTAAGCGGGATTGGAAAGGTAATGAGAAGACTAAAGGAAAGTGGGCTATTAAGCAAGGAATAATTCAGGATGCAGGTGACAAGGAGAATGTGGCACCTTATAGGAAGTTCAATGTAGCTGATAGAGGACATGGATTTCAGCCCGAGGAGCAGAATCAATGTAATGTAAGGAATCCTTTGAGGTGTTGGACTTGTGGTGGAGAGCATCATAGGAGTGAGTCCCCATTACACTAGGGTGGCAGGCCCCATATTTATAGTGCTCAAGAGGCACATATAGCTGGAAATGTTGGTTAGATTATTCCTCGGATTTATGTAGCAGTGGATAATAGGCAAGCAGATCATTAGGTATCCATTATTGAGATGGAATGTGAGTTCCATGATCAAGTTGTTTCCATTTTGATTGATCTTGTATCTAATTATAGTTATATCAGTCCTGACCTGGTGGATAAGTGTTGCTTGAATAAATAAGTGCATGTAGAATCGTGGTTCGTGCAATTGGCTACAGGGACCAATAGAAGAGTTTATCATTGGGTGAGATCTTATGCATTTGATCTTAATGGTATGCCTACATCAACACATCTAAATGTGTTTCCTTTTGGCTCATATAGTATGCTTATGGGCATGGAATGGTTATTCATTCATAGGACTAAAGTGGTCTGCTATGATAAGACTATTGAGTGCCTAGATGATGATGGGTAAAGGAGAGTCTTGTGGGGAAAGAAGAAGCCTATATTAGTGAGAACAATTACAATTATGCAAGCAAAGTGCAGTTTATGAAGGGATGCGTGTTTTTTGCAGTTCATATTTATAGTGATAAAGGGAAGGATGTTAAGGATGATGAAGTCTAGAAGAGGTATCATTTTTTGCAGTAGTTTCAGGATATGTTTCCTATAGAGATTCCAGAGTTTCCTCCTCATAGAGAGGTGGACCTTTCTATTGATTTGATGTCGGGAGTAGCACCAACATCTAAGGCACCTTTTGAACCTCAGAATTACCTTCCCCTTAACATTTGTTCTCACCTCTTTCTCTTGATTTCTTACAAGACTACATATCTAATCAATGATAAATGCTAGATTTTGTCTTAGGAAAACATTAAAATGATCACCATGTTATATTTTCATGTTCTTGCTATTTTAATAGATTTTTGCAAATTAGCTACAGAACGCAACCTATTCTGCAGCTAACTATGGGTTCTGTAGCTACTCTCATGATTTGGCAGGTTACAGGTGTCAAATGAAGAACTGGGCAACATCGACATCTCCAAAATCATCTCTACATGGATTCTATCGTACTCACTCGATCTAGATCGACAGAAAAGTATGCTTAAAGTCTTGGTCAAAGAAGGAGTCAAACACGTTATCTAGTAGCAGTAGCACTCTTGATATTTCGTAGTTGATCAGGAGTCTAACGGTTCTATTGAAGAGTTAATGTGGAATAAACCACTTGTAGCTAATCAAGAGTTGAAGAGTTAATGCATATCAGGCCACCTGTAGCTCTTCAGAAGTCTAACAATTTCGTTACAATTCAAACTAAGACATTTGTAGCATGTCTTTCTATAAACAATCATGATAGATTCAAATTAAGCCACCTCTAACAAGATTTTCTCTTAAACAGTCATCTTGTTTTTCTATAAATATCGATTAAATGAGACCGAGAAGCAATTAGAAGTTAAGGAAGCATTACAGGCTTTTTGTTACAAAACCTTGTTCAAACTTCATTTGGTTGATAATACAAACTCTGTTTTGTCAATGGCGGTTTAAAAGTGCATCTTTAGTTAGTTGTTATCCACCCACATGAGTTGCAGAGGGCCCCTGCACTGAAGGAGGTTTTTCACTTGTTGTTTTCATTTTAATTTCTACTACTCTGTTTTTTCTGCAAGTCCATTTTCTTTAATTTTGTTTCATTTCAGTTTGTAACCAAAAGTGTGAGGATAAAAATCACAATTGTGCAAGTCTTATTCTTCTGAGATATTGTATGAGAAATGATTGAATGAAAAATGGAGAAATGAGAATACACAGTTGCTTAGCTTCTCCTTGTTTTTGATTACTCATTTTAGCATAGAACTGTTAATTAATTGTATTAATAGATGTTCTCACAACCATTTCGAAATAATGACAATTCTAACTTAACTGGTTGAATATCTAATGCATGTAGTGATTGAACTTACTCAGCACATTGTTAGTTTCACAAACTGTCATCTTTTCTTTTCTGTTTCCAGGTCATTACTTAGTTGCATCACTTGACATTCCAAAAGATCATTTCAAAGAGATTGATTCTATCATGTTCCAAAATTGAATGGTTGAATGGCTAATGAATGAAATTATTGATTTACCTTCTGCATCAATATTACTTTTTGGTTGTAAGAATTAGATCCATGGATTAGGACTAAATGGTAGATTAGGACTAATTGGTAGATTAAGACTAAATGGTAGATAAGCTAGATGCTTTGTTTCTCTTATTAGGTCCTAACTAGTTAAAAGTGATTCTTAGTCCATTTTAGGAGTTTAGACTAACTTAGGAACGTATCCTTTCTTTTAAAACTCATTAGATCCATGTAAATCTCTCATAGATTGTATATTCTTATGCACCAGAGAACAAAAACCCCCCAAAACAAACATAAAAATACAAAACAATGAAGTAAGAGAAAATTTAACTCATCACATATAGTGCATCACACTTCATCAGTCTACAAACCTCGGTTGATATATAATTCATGCAAGCAATTTAGAACACTAAATTGACTAAACAACACCTTAGAAGGTGAGTGGTCCAGAGTTGGTGGATATGAAGTTGCAGCTTAAGGAAATACTTGATAAAGGATACATAAGGCCAAGTGTGTCGTCTTGGGGTGCACCAATATTGTTTGTAAAGAAGAAGGATAGTACTCTCAGGTTGTACATTGATTACAGGCAGTTAAATAAGGTGACTATCAATAACAGGTATCCATTGTTGCGGATTGAGGACTTGTTTGATCAGTTGAAGGGAGTTGCACCATTCTCAAAGATTGATTTGAGATCAGGGTATCATCAGGTGCACATTAAAGAAGAAGACATCTACAAGACTGCATTATGTAAAAGGTGTGGGCATTAAGATTTTATGGTGGCTCCTTTCGATCTTACGAATGCTCCAACCACCTTCATGTGTTTGGTGAACAATGTGTTGCGTCCTTACCTAGACAAGTTTGTGATAGTGTTTATTGATGATATATTGATATACTCCAAGAACGAGGAAGAGCATGTAGAGCACTTGGTAGCGGTGTTGAGGTTGTTGAGAGAGAATCAGTTGTATGCCAAGCTCAGCAAGTGCAGTTTATTTCAGTCTCATATTCATTACTTGGGATATGTTGTTTCCGAGGGGATATGAGTGGACTCAAAAAAGATTAAATCTATCATGGAATGACCAACTCTTAGGAATGTGGATGAGGTCAAATCATTCATGGGACTAGCAGGTTATTACAGGCAGTTCATCAGGAACTTCTCATGGATTGACTATCCTATCACATCTTTGCAGAGGAAAGGGAAGAAGTTTGAATGGATTGAGGAGTGTAGTTTTGAGTAGTTGAAGCATTTGCTTACAAATGATCCAATCTTGAATATTACAGATCCTAATATGGTGTTCGTGGTATGTACAAATCCTTGTAATGAAGGACTTGGTGGGGTCCTGATGCAAGAAGGGCATGTGATATGCTATGAGTCAAGGAAGTTGAATGAGCATGATCATAACTATGTGACTCATGATCTTGAGTTGGCAACTATCATTCATGCATTGAAGATGTAGAGACATTATCTCCTTGACAGGAGGTTTGTTTTGATAAGTGATCATAGTGGACTGACGTATTTGTTTGACCAACCCAATCTTACTACCAAGCAAGCTAGATGGTTGGATACCCTAAGTGAGTTTGACTTTGAGATCAGACACATCAAGGGAAAGGAGAACATGGTTGTATATGCTCTCAGTAAGAGAGTGCAGGTGAATCATATTTCGGTAGTGAGCTCTTATGGGACAAATTATAGGAGCGAATCTTGCATGCAATGAAACACAATGAGAGGTATCAACAACTGAAGCAAAGATTGCAGCAACAGGGTGAAGATGATAGGGATGAGGAGTATCGCCTCACCGCAAACGACTTAATCAAATTCAGGAACATGATTTATGTGCCAAATAGCAGCGAGTTGAAAAATCTTATCTTGAGGGAGTTTCATGTTAAGTCGTATTCAAGCCACCTGGGATACCAAAATACTTTGATAACCGTTAAGAATTTCTATCATTGGTCGAACTTGAAGAAAGAGGTGGTTGAGTTTGTTGGTAGATGTTTAGACTGTTAGCAAGTGAAAGCTGAGTGTAAACACCCAGTTGGTTTATTGCGGCCTATTTTAATTCCATAATGGAAATAGGAGGTCATTTCCATGGACTTCATTATAGGTTTTCTGAGGACATCGAGACAACATGATTCCATTATGGTTTTGGTTGATAGGTTGAGTAAGGTTGCTCACTTCATTGTAGTAAAGTCTACAAACTCAGCTAGTGAGGTAGCTTAGATATTCGTCAAGGAGATAGTGATATTGCATGGTGTTCCTAAGAAGATCATATCAGACAGAGATGCCATGTTATTTTCCAAGTTTTGGAAGGAGTTGTTTGTAGGCTTGGGAACAAAGTTAGCCTTCATCACAACTTATAATCCGCAGATAGATGGAAAAATAAAGAGGGTTAAAAAGATTCTTTAGGATTTATTTCATGCATCATTAGAGGATGTCGAAGGAGTATCTTCCACTGGTGGAGTTTTCATATAATAATGGGTATCAGGAAGCTTCGAGGATGAGTCTATTTGAGGCTCTTTATGGGCAAAGTTCTAATTCTCATATAGGCTAGAGTGATCTAATGAACTGGGTGTTGATTGGATCAGATATGTTGGCCGAGTTGGAGCAGGAGATGCAGGTTATTAAGAAGAATTAAAGAGTGGCACAAGGCAAGTAAAAGAGTTATGCGGATAAACATAGAGCATTTAAGGAGTTTCAAGTTAAAGAGCATGTGTACTTGCACATCAATCCCAAGAGGATCTCCTTTAGGATTGGGTCATGTGTCAGGCTGGCACCTTAGTATTCTAGGTCTTTTGAAATCCTTGAGAGAATTGGACAAGTGGCCTACCAACTTGCACTACCGCCAACAATGAAAGTCGATGATGTTTTCCATGTTTCATTACTTAAGAGATATGCCCATTATGTTGGTCATGTGATTGATTAGTTTGCATTGCATATGGAACTAGAATGAGAGTTCCATCCAAAACCTCAGTGCATTTTGCAGCAAAAACAACTCATGCTTTGAAACTGAGCAATAGAGAAAGTTAAAGTGCAGTGGAAGCACTTTGGACCCAATGAAGCTACATGGGAGATATTTGATCATATGCAAGCTTTGTATCCTTCTTTATTTGTTGGTTGAGCAGATGTGTTCGATTTATGTGTCTTGGTTAATATTTATATATTTTTATATGTATTATAAATACTGCATCGAATTGTGTTATAAATCTCCAAAAAGCAGTATGGTGTTTGTGGTTTCAGTCATTTCGTATGATGTAAATGCTACATCGAGTTGTGTTATAAATCTCCATGGGAAGTGTTAGATTCGGTGTGTTCAACCCTCTGTCAGAGATCAAAACCTCTTTTGTTGCATTTCATTTTAGGTGTCTCATTCAGCTCGATCATCTGCATTCCATTAGGAGCATCGATCTTCTGACGGAAGGGTCTTGTCACCATACTTCCCTCATGTAATGTACCTGTTGGTTCGTGTCTGATCATCAAAGTTCATCAAATCAATTTTACAGTCATTATGGATAGCCTTTTGGTCAGCCAAGAGTCATTTCAATCATTAGGTCTAGGGTTTCGCAAATTTTGTCTTCAAAGTGTCCAATAATGCTAGCAGGCACATGAGGATGTCCCCAATAATTTTTCATTCCAAAATTTTCATTATCAATAATGCTTGAGAATGATTCTTCTTCAAAACTTTGTTTTGAAGAAGAAATCGTCAAATTTATTTTTTGTAATAAATATGTAATTTTTAAGGTTTTTCAAGTTATACAGTTCTTCAGTGCAGCCCTGGTCATCCTTTACCGAAATCCAATGCCATCATCCCTGCAAAAAATTGCCAAGAGTTTCATTATTTCAATCAAAAATCAAAGGAAACAACAAAAAACAGAGTTTGTATTAGAAAGTGAAAAGTGCCAAAGTGGAAACATTAGAAAGTGGGTTATTGAGATCAAAAATTTAAGTCCAATGGTTATACAAGATATTTTGGTGTCCAAACAATTCATTTGCACACAAGGAGACATCAAGAAGTCAAGTTAGATTGTGGAAGGGCAGAATTGTGACTTTGAAGGCTGACTGTGTGTTGAATTGATTGCGTGATGCATTGGGAGGAAGGCGCGGCGCACATAGACAGCGCGACGCATACAGAGGTTTTTCACTGTGTAATTTATAACTTTCGCGGCGCACTTAGACGGCGTGGCACACTGGGTTGTGCGCGCGGCGCACAGAGCTGCCAACTAAAATTTCATCGTTGCTTCCAAATTTATTCAAACGACTCAGTCTTCTATGATCCAAGTAAGTGTGTGAGCCTTTGCCATTGCTATTAAATGGTGTTTACTGTGATTTGAAGAGAAGAATATAAGGTTTGAATGGTGAAAACATAAACCCTATCCTTTTGTTGAAGCTGCTCCTTAGGGTTTCAAATGGTGTTTTAAAAGTCATTTTCATGCTGAATAGTCACTACCATACTATCATTTCCTACCTGTGATTCCTTTCCCCTCACTATCACATCATTACACAGTCCCTCTCCTTTTCCCCTATATTCTAAAATCATTCATATCATTTGTCCCCATTTTGTTTTTTTTCCTATCCCTAAACACTACCATTTCTTATCATTATCCCTTTCCCCATATCATTTGCAAAATCCCTAAATCTCCAATTCCCAATAGTCAAGTGATTGTTGTTGCACACCTTAATTTCACTTGACAAACTCCACTTTCCCCACTGTTCCATATTCCTCACAGTCCCTCATTTCTGTTTGGCACATTTGGCAATTGAAACCAAAGCACCAAATTCTCATTCTCCATCTCATTGAAGCCAACACAGACTTTGAAACACCATAGACACGAACACTGACACATCATATGACCGAGACAATGACTCTACAACTGAAACTGCATGCACCAGGAGGACACGGAAACGTCGTGTTAGCGCTTGAAATTTCACCTCAGGCTGAGAAAGGCAAACCTCAAGGCAACATCAAACCATTTAGCCTCGTAGCTAGCCCTACGGGGCAGGAGAAGGCTCTCTCCCGTCTATCTCGTAAAATCTCCAATAGATGAGATGACCAATAAGGTAACACTGATATTAGGCTAGTAAACTGATCAAAGGGTTTTTAATAAAATGATGGGGTTTTTCTGGGCTGCATGGGCAAAGTCACAGTTTGAGCAGAGAAATATAATGAATAACACAGATTATCGACTGAGGCAAGGTAGGCAAGAAATTTAACATCAAATCGAGATTAAATGGGATGGCAAGACTGGTGAGGAGCTAAGGAGGGCAAACAATACCTTTGAATCCTTAAACAGTAGAAAACATTGAACATGAACAAAATTATAGGCAGAGCATATAATACTATGAATTCTACCTAAACACTTCATTTGTTCACTCAGAAATGATTATGAAGTGAAATGAAACATAACAAATTACAGAAGAAAAACTTATGCTAACTTTCATACCACAGGAATCTCAGAAGTCAGAGCTGTGTAATTTCATTAAAAATCTTTGTCAATGACTGTACAATAGAAGTTCTCTTTTTCTCCACCATCTCTCAGCACTCATAACTCTCTCCCCCTCACAAATGATTTTTTTAATACATTAAATAAAAATCTGCTAAGGGAAACAAATCGACCCCAAAAACCTCTGCGTTGTTTCAACTACAATTACAAAAATTAGAAAGGAGCGTTACATCTATCCTAAAATAATACAGCGTTCCTCTAAATCTGATGATGATTTGGCTAGTTACGAGGCAAAACTGGTGCTCAGATCCCATAGAATCAGGGCTGAGGATTAAAATAGGCAAAATTCGTTCCTAAATCGCTGCTTATGACAGATGTCTCTGTGTATGTTTCGGGTCTTTACTTTTTCACATTCGTTTTCTGGTTGAAATCTTTAACAATTTCACATTTGTGCATATTGTGCCAGTTGTATTCATTGAATGCTCTTTATCTGCCTGCGCTGTCTAAAACGCTTCCATCTGCATTGCCACGATGATTCAATAATGATTTAGTGTCAGAAACAAATATGCATTGCCTATCTTCATCTGTAGAAACAGAACCTCGAAATGATAGCAGCATATATCACAAACAAGAGGCTCGCTCACAGGCTTGGAAGGGTTCTCTGCCAAAGCACGTGATGCGCCCCTTCAAGATGTTTTCTGTTTGGAAGGTTTCCTTAAGACAATCGGGACGGTGAGCAAAACCATGACCTTTACCAGCATAAACACAGACTCCTTCCTTCGCAGACCATATATGCAGACACCCGTCGCACAACCCATTTGAAAGCATTTGAATATATAGATTCACCGTCTTCAATTTGAACAATTGTCTTCCTTGCTCGACATCCCATAATTTGATTGTTGAGTCAAACGATTTCATTATTTGTACGTGGACCAGTGGGGCTCATAGATTTCCTTCGTGTGCTCTTTGAGATCATGTAGACACGTATGTTGCTTTCACACTCCATATCTTTGTTGTCAAGTGTCTGGATTCATCTGAAATTACAGCGGATTTGCATTCACTTACCATCATAATCTTATCTTTAGCATACTCATGGTCAGCCATGCTGACAGCTTTAGCACCAACCATTGCTGCTTTAAGAGCGGAAACATTCAACAATTTTCAAGAACATCACTTGAAAATCCTGGAGTTCCTCTCCCAATAATCATCAAATCTACATCATCTGCCTTTAAGACCTTTGACATGTGACATTCTAGGATCTGCCTGCGACCTTCAACGTCAAGGTTGGGTACTACAACATGACAATCAAAGCAACCAGGTCTAACCAGGGCCTTATCCAACGACCTAGGGAAATTAGTAGCAGCATCCAGCCCCACCAGTAGTTGATTTAGAGTTATTTTCATATATTGCTGATCTTTAGGATTGCAGCTTCCATCAATTTTGTCAATAAATATGATACAAGGTGACCGCTTCTTTTCAGCTGCAAAAATGATCCCGTACCCTTCGTGCTCCAACACCCACAAAGGTTTCTTTAAATTCACTTCCACTGCAAGAAAAGAAAGGAACTCCAGCTTCACCGGCAATGGCCCTAGCCAACATAGTTTTCCCTGTTCCAGGTTGCCCAACAAGCAAAACTCCTTTTGGCGAGTTGCCACCAAGCCTCGTAAATAGCTTTGGATATAGTAAATAATGAACAATTTCCTCTAATTCTGCCTTGGCCCTTCACATCGCTGAATTTAGTGTTTGACTCCATGCTTGGCTGCACCTCTTCATTTAGACCGAGATCTTTACTAATTCCCTGATCCTCGATAACGGCTCCAACTCCGGAAATCAAAAGGAATGCAAGCGCAATTGTTTGAAATGCACACCATAGTTTTCAAGCGTGGTTGCACAAGAAACTCCATATTATTAGAAGCAGACTTGAGGGCATTATCCGTTATCAAAGTAAAACCATTCTTTAATAATGGCAGCAGAAAATCATATATATTTGCCAAGGCAGAAAGCAATTCTCGATTATCTTCATTGGAAACCCCTCGTGAGATGAAACATGAGGCAGCAGCAGGATATGCTTCCACAAAAGCATCCAGAGTAGCAACAGCATCATTTATGAAGTCCATAACCTCCAGTAAATCTTCATGAAGTTGTCCCACCATTGAAGTCAAGTTTCTTCCTGAGAAAGGCAGGGCCTCGAATGCAGAACAGCATCGATGGTGCATTGTCTCAACTATGTGTAGAAACTGAGGAACTACCTCCTTTAACTCATTAATTAAATCTGGCTGTGATTTTAGGGCATTAATAACCAATGATCGGGCTAGCTTTTGCATTATCATGCCCATATATAGCACAAACATTCATCAATTTTGGCATGTCCAACAACCTTTTCCCCAGCAAGAGATCAGTGTGCTCCTTTGAGCTAAAGCTTTCACTTGCACAAGCTGCAAGATTTGATGACATGCGATACAGGACTATGAAGACACGTTGGCTTAGCTCCTGATCTTCAACGAACAGCAGGGCATTCCCAGCGCTAACACAATCATTTAATTCAATAGCTGTGACAATGAAATTTATTCGGGATTTCCAGTGAGACTTTCTCCAAATAGCTTTTTGCCTCTGATTTCTAATGATGTTTTGAATTGTGCTTGTGCTAGGATAGGAGCTTGAAGTCGCTGCTGCCTTTTGAAGAGCTGGAGAATAAATTACACCACACTTTTAATGATTTCTTCTTCAAAACAGGGTTTTGAAGAAGAATCAATCTCTGACATGAGACGGAGTCTAACACTATAGATGAAGAAGGTCTTTATGAAGAGATTTCTAAACTCAAAATTTGTTTAGAAGAGAAAAATATGATTATTGATACTCTGCAATTCCAACTGGCCGAAAGTGAAAAACATCGTGAAAAGTTAGAGTGTGAAATTTGTTAGGATATTCCGACACATAGGAAATAGTTAAGTATAACTTGGTCTAGTGTAGAGTTAGGTAAAGTGTGTTTCTTTACTATGTACTTTTGTAACTTACAATCCGAAAACTTGTTAGATGCAAATGGGTTTACAGAACCAAGTATGGACCAGATGGGAAAGTTGATAAACATAAATCTTGTCTTGTTGCTAAGGGTTTTTCACAAGTTGAAGGCATTGACTATACTGAAACCTTCTCCCCTGTTGCCAAAATGAACTTTGTCTACCTTATTCTTTCCCTTGCTACCTCTTTCAAATGGGAAGTCCATCAGATGGATGTTAAATTCACCTTCTTGCATGGGGACTTGCATGAAGAAATCTATATGGAACAACCTATTAGCTTTATACAAACAGACTCCAGTCTTGTATGTTAGCTTAAGAAATCCCTTTATGGTCTCAAGCAAGCTCCTCGGGCTTGGTATGCCAAAATGGATAGCTTTCTTTTAGAATCTGGCTTTTCTAGGTGTCATTCTGACGATATTATCTAAACCAAGAAAGTGGGCAAGTCTCTTATCATTGTTGTTCTGTATGTTGATGATCTTATCCTCACTCGTAGTGATCCCAACCTTATCATCCATGTGAAGTCCAGCCTTAAAAAGAAGTTTGAAATGACAGACTTAGGACACTTACATTATTTTCTCGGTCTTCAAGTCTTGCAATCCAAGGAAGGTATTTTCCTCTCCCAATCCAAGTATGCCTGTGATCTTCTACGCAATTTTCACATGGAAGATTGTAAGCCAGCTCCTTCTCCCTTTCAGTCTAGAGTCAAACTTTCAGTCACTTGTACTTCCCCTAAAGTTGATGCTACCTTATACCATCAACTTATAGGAAAACTTTTGTATCTAACCCATACTCATCCTGAACTTTCCTTTGCTATTGGCCTTGTTGCTCGGTTTATGAAAACCTCACGTGAAAGTCATTGGAAAGCAGCTAAAAGAATACTTCGTTATGTTCGAGGTACAGTTCAGTTTGGAATTCATTACAGTGCCGATGCATCTCCTCTATTGGTTGGTTTCACTGATTCCGATTGGGCTGGTGACCCTGATGATCAGAAGTCTATTGCCAGTTATGTGTTCACTCTTGGTTTAGGGCCTATTACATGGGCCTGCAAGAAACAAGGTGCCATTTCTCTTTCTTCAGCAGAAGTAGAATATCGTGGTGCCGTAGAAGCTAGTAAGGAAGCCTTATGGCCTCGTCAGATCCTGTGAGAGTTTGGCTTTCAGTAGCAGCATCTGACTACACTTTGGTGTGATAATCAAAGTGCCATTCAACTATGCAAAGATCCAGTCCAGCATCAGCATAGCAAACACATGAACTACACATGCACTTCATCAGAAAGCTCATTCATGACCATGTTCTTGAAGTGCAATATTGTTCAACAGATGATCAAGTTGCAGACATCTTCACAAAGGCTCTCACAGAGGCGAAGTTCACTAAACTTCGATTTATGTTTGGAGTTCAGGAAGTTGTCACTAAGGGGGGATAGGCTCTAGTGCCTCCTTCCTTCTCCTATTGTGTCATATTTGTAAATCCTTCAATTCTATCCCAAGTTGTTCTTAAGGGGGGATGTTAGGATATTCCGACACGTAGGAATAGTTAAGTATAACTTGGTCTAGTATAGAGTTAGGTAAAGTGTGTTTCTTTACTATGTACATTGTAACTTACAATCCGACGATCATGATATGTAGTGATCCGACGGTTCATTCTCTCCTCGGTATTACCGACACTTGATCTGTGGCTTGACACCCAATTGGTCCATGAATTCTATTTAAAGCGCATGGAGGGTCATTTGTAGGTTCACCGTGCATGAGAGAAGCTTATGTAAATTTTCATTCTTTTATTAATAAATTGCCTGTAGTAGCCACATTGGCACAGGTCGTGGACTGTTTCCCTCTCTGAGGGTTTTAACCACGTCAAAATACTGGTGTATTGATCTGTGATCTATTTGTGAGCGGTGTCCTTTTGGTGTTCTTTCTGAGGAACTTACCCTGTATATTACTACACTTCCACCCATATAGGAAAATTAAATTCAATGAGAGGTTGAGCTAGGGGGATATAGTACTAGTTGTTTTTGGTAATGCCCATTAGTAATTTTCATGTTTCCAACCCTACAACTAATATATGTATCAAAAATAGTTAACTATGGTCTCCCTAGAATTAGTGGATAACCATTGAACTTAGTTTAGGGTGGAGGAGAAGGTCTGTAGGATATTATTAGGATTCTATGGATACCATTACATTTTATTATTCCTTCTGGATCTATTGTGGATCTGTCAACAATTTGTAGCAAAGTAGTGTTATTTCTCAAGGGCTCTTGGAGATTAAGTTTAAACATAGTTTCCCTAGTCATGACATTAATTTTGGCTAATAGGCCTCAAAATTAGACATAAATTAAGGTTCATCTTACCATCCTTCAACACATTAAACCTATATTTTTTCATTAGATGACATATTTTTAATTTTGAATATGTTCATTATGAAGGTTTAGAGATAATTGCATGTTTGTGTATAAAATTATTTATTTTTGTAGAATATTGGGTAGATTATGAAGATTTGGAGGAGGAGATGATCTAGGTACTTTCTCCCTACTACGTGATAGACCAAGATTGGATAATAAATGAAAAAGATATTATGAGATTATTGCACAATTCTGGAGCTCCACTAATTGAGAAAATCTAGGAATTTGCTCTGTGTCATTTCATGCAAATTCCTAATGTTGAGAACCATATCCACTATTTGAGGGATTTTGAAGGGGAAATATTCCTCCTTTTAAGGATAATTCTTCCTCATCACTTTGTATAAGTAATAATTCGAATTTTCCTCTAGGTGCATGTATTTCTTAGTCTTCTTGTGGAAAAAACTTGTTATTTAGTAGCTCCACAATCATTTCTAGTAGGGATGTACTTGGATTGATTCAAATAATGAAGTTTGGTGCCATTTTTAGCTTCTAAAGATTGGTTTCCTTCATAGCACTCTAAGTTTCCTTTGGCTTTTCCCTCCCAAGAGCCTCAGAGCCCCCTTGTACAATTTATTAATTTCCTTCGAATGTCTTTTTCACTTGCATCTCTTATTTCTGCATTATTCATGTTTCTTTTGTTGTAGATCATATTGGTTAAGTGATTAAAGTGAGTTTTTTTGTAGGCTGTTTACATAGTCACAAGCATGATTCATCCTTAGAACAGATTTGAAAATTTATATTCATCATTGAGCTACTTGGATTGGTTTACTAGTTCACAAGTCTAGAATTTCATGAAGTCCCTTGTAGCAAAATAGTAGTAATTTTCTGCTATTTTTTAGAACATGTTAATGAGCTAATTTTGAGTTTATTCCACTTGTATCGGGTCATAAAAACATTCAAGTTAATAATAAAAAATTACCCCATAGCATTTGCACTTTATTAGGTTATGCATTTGGTAGGTTAACTAGCTCACTAGTTCTTAAATTTCTAGTTTTTAGAGTAAGTAATTTTCTGCTATTTTTTAGCATGTGTTAACAGGGGTATTTTGGAGTGATTCCACTTGGAAAGGAGTCCTAATACATCATAATTAATAGAAAAAAAATTCCCATCTCATTTTCATTTGATTGACTTTAGCATTCAGTAAGTTATCTTTCTCTTGTAGCAAAACAGGTCCTCCTGTAGCACTCTTGTAGCACCGGTAAACTAGGGAAAATTTTAGGGGTGAAATTTTGCAAATGGGCTATATTTTGGACATTTATGAAAAAAATATTCACCAATTTGGTTAAAAATTCGCCTATTTTTTAGATATATGTGATTAAATGGATCATATTCGCAAAAAATGTACCAATTTTAATAGTAAATTGCATTTTTTTATTGAATATTCACCTATACTCTATATGTATGAATTTTCAAACTAGAATAGTTGCCTATAGTGTTATATATAGGAAAAATATTAAATTCTTAAAAAATACCCTGGTGTAAACTTGACCAGATTTGCTCCAAAATATTGGTTTTTGTCTCTTAGGATTGAATAATGACCCCTAGACTCTGAATCTGTGATTGATTAATACCAAAATGCCTCTTAAGACTTGCCTCTTCTCTATTACAATTCAACTCTCTAGTTTGGATTAGTGGAAAGATTCGTGACTTGAAGAGCATAATAATGATTTTCATGATTACTTTATGAAGCACCTTTTGAACCCTATTGACAAAATCTATCTTGAATGCAGCGCTTGAAGAATGATTTCATTTTTTTCATACATTTTAAGCTATGGTTTCCATTTCCAGCATTGTTATTTCTATTGCATGGACTAGGCTTCCTTTTGAAGTACCATTTACACTTTGTAAATAGGTTAATGTTTACATTTCTACAAATAGGATTAACATTTACATTCATGCAAAGTAGAATAGCCTTTCCTTTTTGCAAAATTAATTAGGTTTCCTTTCTTCAAATAGAGTAACATTTTGATTTCTTCAATTAGTTTAGGCTTGGGCTTCATGGCATTCACTTCATTACATCAGATCAATAAAACAATCACACATTACATGCTACACATAGAGTGTTGACCCATTTTAAGTTTGTACGAACCTTGGGTTGATAATTTAAGTTGGTAGCCTTGGGAGTTACAACATTCTTGTTGCAATACTAGGGCTTATCACTTTTTGGAGTCATTATTGGGGAGGTGTCAAAGTATGCATTGTTTTCCTCCCTAGTTGATCCATTTCTACAAAAACAAAAAATTGCATTATGCATATTTCATCTCAAAAAATTGTATTGCATTAGCATTCTTATTCAAAAAAACTTACAAAAACATAAAACAAATTACTTCTCTAACACCAACCCCCACCCCATTTGATCAAGTGGTGCAGTAAGAACCACATCACCATCCACTTTGGCAAGTAGACGAAGAAGAGGTGGCATAGAATGTAGAAGAAATGGATGGAGACAATGACAATGAAGAAGATCCTCTTAGATTTCCCATTCAAGATACTAATGTTAGTGTTCATATGAAGAACATCCCTCCATATTTACTTCCCAACTTCCATGGTATGAGGTAAGAGGATCTGGAAACGTTTCTCTTTGAATTTGAAATCCTTTGTAGATATTATGGTTACTTACTAAACACTCAAAAATTGAGATTGTTTCCAGCAACATTGAAGGATAGAGCTCTTAAATGGTTCATGATTTTAGGGGATAATTCAATAAGATCATGGAATGATATGCAAAAGATATTTCTAAAAAAATATCAAGATCTTGATCTTAAAGAGGAAATCTTTAGAATGACTCAAAACAAGATGCGAGCCTTTAGGATGAAATAGAGGTTCATGTATAATATTAAGAGGGCAGAATTAAATCATTTAGGATGTGACACACTAAACAGCCTCTTACTTAGAACAATTAGAGATGAGTGGATTGATCTCCTTGATCTCATGAATAGAGGTGATGTATACTAATTATCATTTGAAGAAATTTGTGAAACATGAAAAAGCATATCAAGAGAAATGGAAAGAGTAAGTAAATCAACATCAAGATTGGTAAGTCAAGCTGAAATTGGAAAATTGCTTTATAACTTTAAACAAAAATTATTAATAATATAAGCGAACAAGTAGAAATGTGATGCAAGAGCATGTGGCTTGGAGGGAAAATCTTCAAACTTTTTCCAAAAATCCAAAAAAATCTTCAGGAAAAGGAGTGGGGTCCTTTAGCCAGCAGTTTCCATGCTTTTCTAGCTTAGGATAATGATAAAATTAAGAATAAGATCAAGTTGTAATAAATCAATTTATGATAAGCTGTAGTAGCTTTATTGCTTTAAATCACTTATGTAAAATCCATGATTTTGTAAAGGATAATGGCCGAGAAGGCTTTATCTATTGTTTATAAAATGAAATAATGGGATGCTCAGAGTTAGAGAGTGCCCGGAAGTATTGTCATTTGAGAAAACCTCTCTCTGTGTATCTACATTAGTGGTTCTCTGTTAATTCATAATTATATGTGTGTATCAGTTCAATTGCTTTCTTTCGAGTTGAATATGGATGAATTAGCCTTATTTTCCTATGAATATTTATGCTGGAGCCTTTAAAATCATTTTTCCTTCATATCGGCGAGCGCAGGCTTCTTAAATCGTTGTATAGAGTTCCACGGGCAAACTCTATTTTACACAGAGAATTTGTGAAAAAACCTTAGTCTAGACGTAGCTCTGGACCTGAAATTTTATTGATTCTGGTTCATATCCATATCGGGTCCAAACCTTTATCGCATCGCATAATCACAAGTGGAGTGGGAAGGTCCTTTGGAGCGCCGAAGTTCAAAACCCTGACAATTTGGACCAGAAATACTATATAGTTGGGTTGATAAGTTTTTTGAGTCCGCAAGGTTATCGCATCGCAAGGTTGAAGAGGGAGGAGTCTATTGTGTGGACTTTTGGAATCGCCAATAGCGATTGCCGATAGCCACGTGGCAAATCGCTTTGGCGAATCGCCATATTAAAGTGTCGATAGTATTGTTTCAACCCTTTGTGATAAGAGTCCACGGATATTGTTAATTGTGCTTCGAATGCACAGTTTGAAATATAAAGAGCCGATAGCTAATTATTTTGAATTAACAATATAGTGATATAAAGCGCTAATAGTGTATTTTTCATTCCTTTGAAATGAAAGCCCTCTACTTGTGTATATTGTGTTTTCAACGCATTTTCGTTGTTTTAAAAGCAACAAGGCTTATGGTATGATTTATGCCCGATAACAAGGGTTGGGGTGATTTATAAAGGAAGAATGGTTATATGAAGGAGCAAGGGGATTATTATAATAGTTAGTCAAATAGTAATTGACTGATACACCAATGGAAGCAGAAGGAGAAATTCAACCAGCATTAGAAGAAATTATCTCAGGTTTCAACCGTTTGTCCATATCACCTACATCTAGGCCACCATTAGTGGTATCAGAGCCCCCTTTTGATATTGAATTGAATCTCATAAGTAGGAGAAGGAAATTTAATATGGCTTTCAGAGTTGGAAGAGGACGAGGATGTGGACACAATGGAAGAGGACGGGCTATTGCAAATGCTGAAGTAATGGAAGTTGTGCAACAGATGCAAGCTAGATTGGATGCATTAACTACAGGCAGAAACATATATGATGGAGATGTTAGTGAACCTAAGGTTGAAGCTGCAGAATAGGAAGCTGTAGCAGTTACTCCTGAGATGAGGTCCTTTCAGTCAGTATTGAGATCTATAGCTAGGCCAAAGACCGAGGTTCCAATATATGGAGGATTGAATCCAGAAGAATTAATAGACTGGATTAATGGCATGGAGAAATTCTTTGATTATGAAGAAACAGAAGTTGAGAAGAAAGTCAAGTTTGTTTTCACCAAGTTAAAAGGCCATGTAGCGCTTTGGTGGGATGGTGTGCAGGTAGAAAGGAAGAGACTTGGCAAGCAACCAATCAAGAATTGGAGAAGTATGGTAGCAAAGCTAAGAGGTAAGTTTCTACCAAGTAATTATCAGCAAACCTTGTTCAGACAGCTGCAAAATCTTAGAAAGAGGTCTTTGACAATGAAAAAGTACACAGAGGAATTATACAAGGTAAGCATAAGAGATGGAGAAGCCCAGGATACAGATGAAAAGGTGGCTAGATATGTGAATAGCCTTAGGATGGACATTCAAGATGAGATAAGTCTATTGTGTCTTAAAACAGTATAGGAAGCTTATCAGATAGCACTGAAAGCTAAAGAAAAACTCATGAGGAAGCAGTCT